>CM046817.1:21673092-21782813 GCA_025617385.1 Murraya koenigii
AAAGAACCAAAATAAAGAGGAGGAAATTATTAAAGCTTAATTTTTGAAATTCAGTTAATTTTGTTGCCCGGAATTCGGATCATGCAGCGATTTGATGAAAACGCTTATTTTTCATTCAAAAATCAAAAAAAAAAAAAAAAAAAAAAAGAGGTTGTTGAGCACTTTAATATATGAGACGGTTGTTGACCAACAACCCTTCAGGTGTCTCGTAATGTATGGCCCCTTGAAAATGATGTTGCCTAATTTTAAATTTTACCGATTTTATATATTATAGTCTATTAAATTTTTTATTTTGTATAGAGCGATGATATTTGCAGTTTTGAATTCATTTCAATAGTCCTCACTTCTTAATTAATCCGATTAAGAATTTTAAATTTAAATTTTTCTTTGTATATAACTCATACAATACCCAATTTACCCTTCTATTAGTTTCATCATTTTGGGAGAATTTTAATTTTTAACCTACCCCATATTTGTGCATCCCGTTGAAACAATTGCTCTTGTAGAGCCATGGCAAGAAAAAATGTCAAAGATGAAACTGAAAGCGGCGGAGGAGCACAAATGGTTGAAATGATCATAAATTCTTTTAGCAATTTAGAAAATATATTTAAACAAGCTGAAGTACAAGTTTTTTTTTATAGAGCAGTTGCAGATAAAAAGCGGATTGTGCGATAATAAGCCTCATGAAAATTGACTTATTTGCCATCGCCTATCGAAGCTTTTGACAATAAATGAAAATGGCAGAGCAAAATAATTACAGAAACCAAATGGCAAACTTCTGTTATTGAAATTGTGAGTTTTGATAAGATTGCAACTTAACCCAATTTTTTTTGGGCAAAATATCAAGTAGCAGATGAGGAATAAGATAAATTTCATGATTCAAGAAGAAGCATGATCAACGATTACACATTATGAGTGTCGGATATTGGTGGTGTAAATTTTTATTTTTGAGCGGAGCTTCTAAAATTCTTCTACCATTTTTTTAATAATTTTATTTTCAAAAAATTCCCATGTTAAATTTATAAAGTATAAACCCATAAATTAAAATCAACCATTTTGACATTAGTCTTCACCCTAAAAAGAATATTTTCTAATTTTTTTATTTATAAATTGCATACAAATCCTATTTTTTAAATTATTTTTTTCTTGTAACATAGTTTCTATCTCCATAGCTAATTCTTATAAACTTCTCCCAAAAAAATTATTTTTGAAATAAAATTTAAAACCTAGGAACTTTATGTATATATTCATTACCTTTGCAAGCAATATATCATATCCTCCATTACGAACTTGTACACATGCTTCTAAAGCTACTCAATTAGCAACAATACCAGAGTGCATTTTGCCGAGTTCCTTCACCAAATAATAGCGTGGAATCATCTACGCAAGCATATGCCCTCATACCATATAAAATCATCTACACAAGTTATGAATTTAATAGATTTACTAATACTACCACCCACCAAAAAAAGTTTTTGAAATTCATGGATAGTTTTCTGCAAAAGCGTGACAAGTGAAGTAATATAATCAGAATGCGAGGTCAGGAGATTGATTTCTGATGTGAATGGGATAAAACCCATTTCTATTTCATAATTTATATTTATATTTTTTAAAAGAAAAAATTAAGAATTTAAAATTATGAAAATAAAAATCATGTAATAAAAATAAAATAATTTAAGATTTTAGAATCTTTATGCATTTATAAATAAAAACTTAAACGAAATACTTGTTTTAGGATGAAATTTTAATGGCAAGATGTTGGATACTAATTTATGGGTTAGCTTTTATAATTGAAATTAAAAGGTATGTTATAAAGAATTTTATAAGGGTGCTAAAAGCTTCACTTTTTGTTGAATCCAATGGCCGAGTGTAAGGAAGCTCACTTGGGCTATGGCCCACTTAGCCGTAGAAAACTTCCTAAATGTCCTTTTTCACAAAAGAAATGTTAAAATTGATAATTAAAAATTAAAATAATGTTAGAGATTTTAAAATTTAAGTTTCAACTGAATTTTTAATACTATATGCCACTCATTGGATGATTAATATAAAATTATTTATTATTATATTTTATAATTTAATTGATAAATAACATATCAGTTAAGACTTAAATATTAGGATTGTTCATATTATTCTTAAAATTTATTATTTTTCCCCCTCAATATATGTATATGCTCTACCTAACCATTCTCTATAATTTTTTTTAAAAAAAAATTGTTTGCTATTAATTTTTTTCATTAATTAATTTTTCTTATAAACAAAAAAAAATGCACTATAAACAACTTTGATTTGTAATTTTGCATTTCAATTTTGTAGTTTCCTAGTTTCAAGTAGCTGGAGTAACTTCGAATTTTAAAATTACAAAGATAGGAATTAATTTGATTTTGCAAAGATAATACTATCCCATATCTCATCAATAATTAAAATAAAATATACCTCAATATCCAACTAAATTATTCTCTTTCAACTAACCAAGCTCACAATTGATTAAATAAATTGTGTATTTTAAAACGATAAACACCGTTTAATGCAAAATTATCCCATAATTCTTGGAAAAAGCCAAAATAAAATTAAGGATACTTTATACTCAACATAAGCTTATCATATAGCATTTACCATCTCATAGCATGCCTATATAAAGACTTGCTAGTACATGGTAAAATCATCTTAAGTTGCTTATTTTAATCAGTTCTGAGTATTATTATATCTGAGCAGGTAGCAATGAAAGGAGCAAAAGCTATTATCATTTTGGCTTTGCTTGGTTGTTGTCTCAGACAAGTGGTAGCACATACCGAAGAAGCAGCTGCAGCATCAAATTTAGCTAATTATTATGGCCATGATCTGTCATGGTTCGGGTTCTGGCACGTGCCCCATTGGCCTTTGGTGCCACCACCTCAATCAGCTCGCCCATGGCCTTGCCCATGGGGTGCCCTCCCACCTATGCCATCGTCCTTCAAATGGCCACACCCACACCCACACCCTTTTTGGGCACTCCCTCCTAGACCAGCTGCTGCAGTGCTGCACCCTAATTCTAATAATAAAGCTTGATCATCATCTTTAATTTCTGTTATGATAATAATCAGCACTTGCATGCAGATGCAGTCAACATCTTGTTGGATAGGCTTAGATTTGAACCCAGTAATTTTATTTCTTTTTCTGTTTGATTTAGATGTAATGATCATCTAATAAGTAACAGAGTTGTCATAAGTTATTACATTTTCAATTGATGTAATGCTGCAATTCTCGATTTATTTATTTATTTAACTTTTGGTTCACTGGACTTTTTTTTTATCTCATTCATTATATTGATAAATAGATTTAGGACTAATTTGATAATGTCATGACTTTTAAAAAGAGTTTTATTGCATAGTGTATAACTTGTTTTTAAAAACCAACTTAAATATATTAGAGCTTTCGTCTTTTACAAGTTGATTTTTTAAAAACGAGCTTTTTACTCTTTTTAAATTCTTAGGTTAGAAAAGAAATTTTCTGAATGGGCAGCTTCTAGTTATGTTTCCCAAATTAGGCATGTGTCCAAAGTTGTCAATTGGATGGATGACTCATGTTTTGACCAAAGCTGTTTTACGGGTTCTTCAACTTATAGATCGGTTCGGAAGATTTTTCATTCGGAACCCCAAGCCCACTTGTAATCAATATTTTTGTGTTATGAAAAAAACAAAAAATTAGAATTTGTGCATTTTTTTTTCTCTGTCATATGAAGAGAGGAATACAATTTAAAAGTTTGAAATACCATCTTATTAAAAAAAAAATCAGAAGTACAATTCGTTGTTTAGGATTTTAAATTGCTTGTTACATTTATGTATTCTAATTCTATTTGCAAATAAAAAAAAAAAAAACCAGCATATTTCATTCATTTAATCTTTGTGTATTGGCACGTGAACTATATATGGGTGGATCAAAGTTAATAAGCTATGGGAGAAGAATGGAATATGCCATGGGTTTCATGCTCAACTGAGTCAAAAATGAACCATTAAATATTGGATTTTACTAAGAATCCGCTTGTTGCACTGTTTCTCTTAATCACTTTTTCTTATTTTAGTGGCTGGAGAGTAAAAGGCGGCCAGAAAATAATTAATTAATTTAAGAGTAGAAATTGTTCCTGTAATTAAAATTTAGAGTTATTGAAAAGTCACTAACCTTAACCTATCATCGATTTAAACACCACCAACTCTATTTAATTCCAAAATCACTCTGAATTTATATATTTACCGTACGGCAGAACCTATAAAAGTCTATTGAAAATTGAGAATAATTTAAAAAATTATATCAATTAAATATGTGACCTCGACCTCATATTTAAAAAAGATATATGTATTTTTATTACTAATTAGAAAAATATATCTGTTGCCCTCAACCATCAATCCACCAACCCCAGGCATTATTTAAACTTTTAATTTTAGTTGACAAAACATTATAAATTTAACACGAACGCTCATATTATATAGCTGATTAAAAACAAGTGGGTTGTATTTTGTTTTTATATGAGATTTTACTTTCTTAATTAGCATAAAATTTATGATAAAAATTTGACAAAAAAGAAAAAGAAAAATAAACAAAAAAACATGGTGTTGTTGGTCAACAACCCTGTAACAAAACATGAACCAAAATAAAGAGGAGCAAATTATTAAAGCCTAATTTTTGAAATTCAGTTAATTTTCTCGCACCGAATTTCGGATCATGCCGCAATTTAATGGAAACACTTGATTTTCATTTAAAAAGTAAAAAAATACAGGTGGTCGAGCACTTTAATATATGAGACCGTTGTTGACCAACAGCCCTACACGTGCCACGTAACGAATAGCCCTTGAAAGTCTGGTGTACCGAGGCTTCACCACACTGGAGGCAAACCCATTGCCCACCAACTTTACTCGCTCGCCTTCTCTGTCTATCACAAAAGGTCCTTTTCGAATACGGAAAGTTGATGAAAGGAAACTATTTTAATGCGTACAAATCACATGATCGCTTCATCGTGATTTTGGACTGAGTTTTAGAGTGAAAATTCAATTTTTTTTTTCCTTGTTTGTTGTAGATTTCAAAGCAAAATCTGTTCTTGTTCTTGTCCTCTCCCAAAAAGTACCCATTAAAAAAATATTAAGAAATCACATTTTTTTAATATAAAAATCCCATCTTTCCTCTCATCATCGTGACAGTTTTGATTTTTGATCTTGTGATCTTTTGCAAGTTGTCAAAATGATTTCTTCTATCAAAACCACTGTACCAACTGCAACGATCAGTGGGTCGGATTCAATTTTTCGGAAGAGATTGTTTTCACCAACGCAGCGATCTCTGTTTCTGCCACCATTACAGGTGAATGGCAGCTCAAAATCTGAGCTTTCGTTGTCTAAGCCTCTGCATATCTCTAAAGTTTCATGCTTTGAGGCTGTGAGAGTTCGGAAATCTTTGACAAAATGCAAGGCTTATGAGGCGGACAAGTCTCAGCCGATTGAAGGGAAAGAAGCGCAATCGGCGGCGGCACAGAAGGTCAAGATCGGTATATATTTTGCGACTTGGTGGGCTTTGAATGTTGTGTTTAATATATACAACAAGAAAGTCTTGAATGCGTATCCCTATCCTTGGTTGACTTCAACTCTGTCACTGGCTTGCGGGTCATTGATGATGCTGATTTCATGGGCTACCAGAATCGCTGAACCTCCAAAAACTGATCTTGAGTTCTGGAAGACTTTGTTTCCTGTAAGTACTGTGACGGGTTTTGTGGGTTTTGTTTGGTTTGTGAGAAAAGTGAGGAAATTTTGAGAAAATGATGTTTTTGGTTTTTAGGGTTTGTGCTGGTTTTGATGATAAGTACAAGTTTGTTTGGTTGCTGAGAAAGTGAAAGTAAGAAAAATGTTTTTATGTTGTTTTAGATTTTGATTTTCAGGAAAAACAAATTAAAATTTCTAATTTTTAGATTGACAGCTTTTATTTTCTCTTGGTCCCAGTAATGAAAATATCTTTCTGTGTTAAATTCCTTTAAATTATTTTTCTTCCTCAATGCGGTTATGTTTTTTTTTTCTTTTAAAAAAAATAAGGGATCTATGATTTGGCTTTTATTTGCAGTTAATTTTTTTGTATGTTAATTTTGTGGCGTATAGGTTGCTGTGGCACATACAATTGGGCATGTGGCTGCTACAGTGAGTATGTCCAAGGTTGCAGTTTCATTCACTCACATCATTAAGAGTGGAGAGCCTGCTTTCAGTGTTTTGGTCTCAAGGTTTCTTCTGGGTGAGACCTTCCCTTTGCCGGTTTATATGTCCCTTGTCCCAATCATTGGTGGTTGTGCTCTTGCTGCTGTGACTGAACTAAACTTCAATATGACTGGTAATCAGAATTTTCCTTTATTTCTGGAAACTGAAATAGCAATGCATATCATATATTGTCTTGTTATCTGGTAAACTTGGTATCAATGGTTCTTGTATAATTCTTTGTTCATTGCTTTAATTTGAGATATGAACTAAATTATTAATCTGGGAAGTAAACCATTTTGGCTGGGGAAAATGAGTACTGTAGCACGATTGTATAAATGTATAATGGAGGTCAGTTTGTCAATTATTTGATGCAATATATGCATGTCACATGTTGAATTCACTTGCATTTTATACATAGAAAATAAATAAAATATAAAGTATATAAGCAATTGTGAAAGCAAAATTTGAATTTACTTCTATTTCAGCCTTTGAAGCTAAGCTGCACTGCCACCACCTTATAAACTTTTATGGCAATCATGAATTCTTGCGGTTCAGTCACATGGGTTTGGTCTAGTGGGAAATTTCTGTAATTGGAGAAGATTATTTGGAGCTTCGAACATAGCTTTAATCATTTGGGTTTTAGGGATTTTTTTTTTTTGCTGAACTTGTTTGTTGGCTGCCAATCGCAGGTTTTATGGGGGCCATGATATCAAACTTGGCATTTGTGTTCCGGAACATATTTTCAAAGAAGGGTATGAAGGGGAAGTCTGTCAGTGGGATGAACTACTATGCCTGTCTGTCAATGTTGTCTCTCCTAATCCTCACACCTTTTGCAATAGCTGTGGAGGGACCACAATTGTGGGCTGCAGGATATAAAACAGCCATGTCTCAAATTGGACCGCAGTTCATATGGTAACGGGAAACTACGGACTCTGATTTTTCTCGTATTGTTTTGGTTGCCCTTAACTTTTCTATGTGTAGTTGTTTTGATGTGGTAGGGCACAGGGTAAACTTAATTTTATGGCTGTTTTTGTTACTAGGATCAAATAACTTGGAAGCCTGATCCCTTATTTAATTACCCTATGTGAATTGATCTTTAAAGTATCATATTGGATCAAGTCATGTTGAATTACCCTATGAGAGGATTGACATCAAAATAATTTCCTACTGCTTTAATTTATTATGCTGTTTGTTGTTGCCTGATCTTTTTCTAATGCATGTTCACTGGGAAATAATGGTAATGGGAAGACTGTGGGTGTCTAGCAGACAGCTTATAGTTTGGCACATGTCCTCTTAATGTGGTGTTCCTGCTCTATGGTGCGATTAACATCTAGGTGTAAACTTTTCTGCTCATATGTGATTTTTTTTATTATCTATTTAGTTATGACTAATGATCGGTTATTCTTCACATTTGCCTTTGCTAGTTTTTAATTTTGCTGCACGGGACTAGTCTATTATACGATGCCTCACATTTCCTTTTTATTTGGCTTTGATTCCTTTTGAGTGAACTTAAAATTTTTGTTATAATGATCTTTTCTTTCTTTCTTGTCTTCTACCAAAGAAATAATTGTGTGGCTGTCATTTTTCACTTGATAGGTGGGTGGCAGCACAGAGTATTTTCTATCATCTCTACAATCAGGTGTCTTACATGTCCTTGGACGAGATCTCTCCCTTGACATTTAGCATTGGAAATACAATGAAACGTATATCCGTCATAGTCTCCTCAATCATCATCTTCCACACACCTGTCCAACCCATCAACGCTCTTGGAGCTGCAATTGCCATCCTTGGAACCTTCTTGTATTCCCAGGTAATTACCTGTGCTGTTTACACCTTAAGTATAGTTGTTATACCTCACCACTGGCTGTATGTTTTAAAAGACTGGTGTGCCCTTATGACTTGTTTTGGGTTCAAAGAATCTGACTCTTCCTGGAGATGCTGAGAATTTTTGCTTTATTAAACTCTTTCACTTCTTTTGTTTGCACATCAAAGTTGCTAACAGAAAAAGACTAAAAAGCCTCTCCTCATTTTGGAGGATATTTAGATAGGATAATGTATGTCACTAACCGAGCATAAAATATTAAAACGTTGCTACCAAAGCAGAATTATCATCACTTTTTGGAAATATCGTCGATCCAGTTGAGACAAAAGATAGCGTAGTTGGTTACACAGCAGAATTTATCATAACCCTTGTGGCAGTTAGTTATCCATCAATATTTAGAAGTGTTGCATCTTTGATGGATGTTAGGTTAGGTGATACCGTGATTTAGACTTGAAAGTAGTTCTGTAGATATAGTGTTTGGTATATTTGTTTGACAAAATGCAGGATTAGGGTCCAATTTTTGCCACCAAAGTTGGGCTTGGAAGGGCTGTTAGATATTATTTGATGGTTGACCTCAGTTATTGTTATGTGATTTTGATCTGTCAGTGTCAAAATCTTGAACAACATTGTGATATTGATCTATTAGTGACATAATTTTGAACACTGCCAACATTTTCCCATCGTTGAATTTTATTGGTGTTGGGCGATTAATTCACCTAACCATTGCATCTGAAAGTATCAATGGAATTTTTTAAGAATATGCTTTAGCCCTTTTATAATAAGATCTGTATGTGCATGTTAATTATGATGGAGTTGTTTTATCCAAGTGGGTTGCTATAATCCTCTAATCACGTGTTTTCTTTTTATTCAGGCAAAGCAGTGAGAATGCTTGGGTTGAACAATTTAAGATTCATCGTGTAACATAGATGATGAGAGAGCTATCTTTCGGGATCCATGCAAGCTGGATTTTGTTCAGATGGACCAGCAGGAGTGTCTTGCTGTAGATAAAAATAATAAAAATAAAAATGGGCGAATATAAGCTACATTATACGGGCAGTTAGGCAGTTTTTTGTGTTTTTATTTTTAATATTTAATGAAGCTGAGGGGGGAAATTTTCCCAATAGACAAGCATTGTGTCTAAGACCTTATCTGTTCCAAGAGAGAGAAATAACAACGATGTGGACAATGTGATTTCTTTTGCATTTCTTGCGATGTTATCTATTGGAAAGTGGAATCTGCGAATATGCCTCGAGGTATAGTAAACAACCATTGCAAGAGATGAAAGCCAGTGGGGGCATCACTGTAATTTGCAAAAGTTTAAACCATTGACTCCATTGCTACTAGCTCATCAGCTGCGCAGGAGTGTGTTTTGAAAGAGGTGTGTCTCTTTGTGCATTGAAGGGGCACTTGCTTTGCCCCAATAAACTTTGGTCATAAACGACACAAAGCCCAAAACAAAATTCAGAAACTAAGGTATCGTTGAGGGTTCGTGAAATAAGTTGTGATATATTTGGAGCTGCTTCTATTTATATTACAATTAAAAATTTATTCAGATTATACTAAATCAAATCTATTATGATACAACTTAGATTTTTACCCTTACTCAATATCCAACTGCAATCCACCAATGCTTCTACGGACGCAGATTTTTATAATTTTGATAATCTCGCCTATGTCTTGTGCTAATAGAGCGTAAATATTTTCAAAAGATTCGTATAATTTTATTTTTTAAATTCTTATTTACTTATATGATAAATAAAAAAAAATATCTTTCAAAAAATTATTCAAATTAAAATAAATTTACATCATCTTAATCAAATTATTCCCCCACTAAATTTAACTATCATTTACTTTAATAATATAATTATAATACTTTTTTTTCTAATAATAATAACATTAATAATATAAAAAATAATTAAATATTATTTTTAAAAAAGAGAGAAGTTACTATTTATTATTAAAGAGAAACAAAGTCGGTGTTATTTAAAAAAGAAAAATAAATAGTCTTACTTTAAAAAAATTATTTAAATAATTCTTTCGAATCCTTTTATTGACACGATTTTTTAAATAAAAAAAATATATTAAAATAATCTTTTGACGAGGCCCTTTTTCTGATAACATGATAGCACCGAGTTGTCCTTTAGCTTTCTATACATACTTAAACCATGCAACTTGCAATAAACAGCCTTTTAGATCATCCTAAAATTCAATTAGATAATTAGTTTGACCAATCAGTCAATTAAATCATGCTTGACTGGTTGACCCTCTGCAATACCTAATTGTCCGCAAAAACATGCGATCTATGCTAAAAAAAGAAAATTTCACTGATTGGTCATGCAAATTGTTGATTTATTTGAATTTTACATGAAAAAAAAAAAAAAAAACAAAGACTTAACCATAAATTATCATAATAAGCAGAGTAACTTCACAAAATGTGGGATGGAAACTGGTGATATATATCTTCTTCACAGAAAGAGGCTTCCCTCCAAAATGCTCCTGAGTCAGGACTTTCATAATTTATTGTATTTCTCAAAACATCCTCAAGAGATACAGAAAACTACCATGGACTTTCATAATTTATTGTATTCTTAAAACATACTCAAGAGATACAGAAAACTACTACAAGATTGGTACACATTACCCAATCTCTCGAAGAGGTGGGGAAAAAAAAAAAAAAGCAAGAGAGGTAATAAAGAAAGTTTAACTCAAATTACATGAGATAGTTATCACATCCCATGAAATAACTAATGCTACAAAATTCAAAAACAGAAGCTGAAGCAACAATTTATTTGTTTTAAGTAAATGAACTATATCTATTGTGGGCTGCAAGCATTACCATCAAACTTCAAAATATTTGATTGCTGTCTGGACATCCTTGTCACCTCTGCCGCTGAAGTTAACCACGACCTTAGTACCATCAGCAAGAGTTGGGCACAGCTTCTCCAAATAAGCCAATGCATGCGAAGTCTCCAAAGCTGGGATTATACCCTCTAGCCGTGATGACCTCTTGAAAGCTAGACAAAAAAAGAGAACAAAATACATATTAAAAAGGTTACAAAATCCAAATTTTGTGTAAATTATGACAACTTATATCAATAGGCAGTAAAATGGTCATCAAACTTAACAAAAGCATTAGATGGTGAACAATGAAAGATGAATAGGCTGAGGAGCACTGGGAAATTAATCAAACGGGGGAAACAAAATAAAGACAAAAACGGAGAAGCAGGTCAATCCACTGAAAAATAAAGGATGCATATTAGATGATTCTACTGATTGATTAATTTCCTTGGGCTCATTGATTAAAACGTCAAATTTTCAAGTAACTAAATTAACAAGAAGTAAACTTCTCATTGTAAGGCAGCCAGGTTCTTAAGTCGATAATTCTATAAAGGAAGTAGTGCACCACATTCGACAAAAACCAAGTAATATGTCAACAAACAATTAATTTATACAGACAATTAACAAGAAGTAACCATAATCCACCATGTCCACTGGGAAGCTTAAACATTAATTTCTAATATAATCTCATACCTTCCAATGCTTCATCATCTGTGACATTATAGTACTCAGCACGCCCTTCATCTTTCAGAAAACTGTGCTCAGGTCCAACTCCAGGGTAATCTAAGCTGCATGCCCACAGAACAGATTCATATAAAGTTGATTACCAAAGTGAGCCACAGAAAAATTAATGACTGAAAAGGACAAACAGAATCAAGTCTTACCCTGCACTAATGGAGTGCGGCTCAATTATTTGCCCATCATCATCCTGCAACAAATAGCTCAAAGCACCATGCAACACACCAACTTCTCCTAGGCTTAAGGTAGCAGCATGTTTGCCACTGTCCAGGCCAAAACCTGCAGCCTCCACGCCAATCAACCTAACGTCCTTGTCATTAACAAACTCGTGGAAGAGACCCATGGCATTTGAACCACCACCAACGCAAGCAATCAGCACATCCGGTTTCCCACCCCATTTCTCCAATGCTTGTCTTCTTGTTTCTTTTCCAATGACAGCATGGAAATCTCGGACCATCATAGGATATGGATGAGGCCCGGCAACAGATCCCAAAATGTAATGAGTAGTCTCCACATTAGTCACCCAGTCCCGTATAGCTTGTGATGTAGCATCCTTCAGCGTGGCTGTCCCAGAATGGACGGCTCTAACCTTAAGCATAAACAACGTGATTAATTCATATTGTCGGCACCATATGAATGCTATACTATACACTAAAAATGGCTATAATACGCTGGATATATATAACTCAACAATAAAGATTGCTTATGTAATTGCACAGAATGTGTCCAAATTCAATGCACAAACCTCGGCACCAAGAAGCCGCATTCTGAACACATTAAGTGCCTGCCTTTCCATGTCCTGGGCACCCATGTAGACGACACACTGCAAACCGAACCGCGCACAAACAGTAGCCGTCGCAACTCCGTGCTGACCGGCGCCTGTTTCAGCAATGATCCGTGTCTTACCCAACCGCTTGGCAAGCAGAGCTTGGCCAACAGCATTGTTGATCTTGTGGGCCCCAGTGTGGTTAAGGTCCTCTCTCTTGAGGTATATGTGGGGCCCTCCCCCGTTAGGCCGCCGGTAGTGCTCCGTAAGCCGCTCAGCAAAATAAAGCGGAGACTCCCTGCCGACATAGTCTCTCAAAATCCCCGATAGTTCCTCCTGCAATCACACAAGCGTCAATTAGCACCAGCGAAAGCATTGAAATTACAAAAGTACCCTCAGTATGAACCTGAAAATCTTGGTCGTTTGCGAGTTTGTGAAAAGCGGATTCCAGCTCGGAAAGCGCGCACATTAGCGTCTCAGGGACGTACTTCCCGCCGAACTTACCGAACCGGCCAAACACATCGGGTCTCTGCCACGTGGCAGGGTTGGACTCCTTCTTGGCCTCCATTGGAAGAACCGGATCTCTAGCAATGGTACAGCGAATGGAAGTCGAGTTGGCTGAGGTAGCTGTAAATTTCTTCAGCTTGAAGGGCGACTGCGAGGGAGTCGATGTCGTGAAAGCGTAGGGCTTTGTGATTTTGCAACAGGAGCTTGAACTTGTGGCGACGGCCATTAGAGATTTGTTGAGATTTGAGATATTGGATTTTTGGAGCCGGCGTTTGAATGGAATCGGGGCTCTGGATTATTTATTCATTTATTTATTTAGAGATGGGTGACGTGGCGCGTTCTAACTCGAGACAAGTTTGTTTGTTTAGTTTGTCCTCCTTTTGTCAGCAGTCGCCAGAAACGACTTCACCATTAACAGTAACGTACAGATTGCGCCATTCCTTTCGGTAATCATTCGGGTTTTTTAAATTCTAAAGATATTGTCGTTGCTCAACTGTTATTATTACTATTACTATAAAATAGAAATTTTAATTTTTTTTATTCTAAGGAATTACTACAGTAAATGCATGAATGTGGTCCATGCAAGGAAAAAAAAAAAGATGGTCAGTATCTGACTGCCATTTGACAGCTAAACATTGAAAAAAAAAAATTTAGAACCGATCCTTTGCTCTAAGTTTGATTATTATATTATATAATAAATAAAATAATAATTATTTTAATAAAAAAAACCCACAATAATAAAAAATTATTTTTATAATAATTAAAAATTAATTTCAAGTTAATGACTCTATTATCTAGTTAATAGCATGTATTTTATATTTATTAATCTATTAATTTCATAATTTTTTTATATTACAAGTTAATGGATTTGATTTCATGTTTGTTACCCTCAATTTTAAGTTCTTTTAATTTCAAGTTTAATGGTTATAAATCAAGTTAATAGTAGATATTTCATATTTGTTGGTTAACTAATTTCATAATTTTTAAAGTGTAAGTTAATGATCTCTAATTTCATGGTTATTAGTCTCAGTTTCAAGTTCTTTTAGTTTCAAGTTTAATGGTTTCAGTATCATGTTAATGGCTAGCGTTTCATATTTATTAGTCTATTAAGTTTATGATTTTTGGGATTGTAAGTTAATAGCCTTCGGCTTCATTTTCATTGCCTTCATTTTCAAGTTTTTTAGTTTTAAATTTAATGGTTCTAGTATCAAGTTAATGGCAGGTATTTCATATTTATTGGTCCATTTCTTTCATAATTTTGTAAGTTGTAAGTTTAATTAATATGCAAGAAAATAGAAAGTTTGTTTACCTCTCTCATAATTCAACATCTAAAGATTCATAACACAACGACATATAAAAGTAATGGACCATTGTTTTATTTTTTTTTTATTTTTAATAATAATGAGAGAGATTGGAGGAGAGGAAAGATCAACAAATAAGAAATTTATTTAAATAGTAATTGCTGCTTATCATGACACTGAGACCTATTAAACTGTAAAGTTGATATGTTTCATAAAAGGATATGAACTCTTAAAATTGTCTAATGATGAGTTTATTCGTTTTATCACAATTAAGTACTGATAGTTCGCTTTTATATCAAATTAGTTGTGTAATGAACAATAAACACAAATTTATAACTTATACTTTAACATGTAAAAAAAGAAAAAGGTGTTATTGTGACCAAATTAACGACGTGTACACTATTTTTATCAAAAGATGAGAATAAAGAAAAAGAAAACTTGATGATAGAAAATTTTTCAACATTAATTGCATTGAGGATTGAGAGTAAACAAGATTTTTCAGTAGCATCACATCATAATATTAAGAAGGAAAGCACAATAGTAGCAGCTGCAATTGCTATAACTGATGTAGTTGTTGCAATTACTCCTGTAGTTGTTACTGCTGCAGCAACACAAGCAGCATTATGCAGCTACAGTTGTTGAAGTTGTATTTACAGTAACTGTAGTAGCTGCAGCAGTTGGTTGTGTTGCTGCTGTTGTGGATGTGCTTCCTTTCTCAACAGCAGAAGTAACAATATGCCCTTCTAGCAACTGCAGTAACAATAGATGCACAAGAAGGTAGATGCAACCCATTCAACCCAAACTCTATCTACCAAAGGTTCGACATCCCATGTTTTACGAACATCAGGGCAATAGAAACTAATATAAATCTATAAATTCTAACATAATTAAAGCATTATCCATATCCAACAACTTAAGTTTGCAATGTACTGGAATTGAAAATTAGTTAAATACTAACATAAACAACTTGAATCTTTTCTGTCACATGAAAACATACATAACATCATTGTTTTTTTTAAATAAAATTCAAAAGTCGAAGATAAAAAAAAAAGAAAAGCCAACAACTTTTGATAGTGTCAAAACCATGAAGCTTGAAAAAAAAAAACATGCTACTAAGATGGCTGAGATTGTAGATGTGAGCAAAGAAACCCAAGAGCCTTAAAGATGTCGTTGAGCATCAATAATGGCAACCTGACCAACGAAAAGCTATTGCTGTTGTTCAAAAATACTTTGGTATTCGTCTATGATATATTACTGAAATTGGTTCTGTGTTCGGACAAAGTGCGAACCTCTCCCAATAACAACTGAATCGAATCATTATTGGTTGTTGGAGCATGTTCCGTTGGTGCGAGAAGAGGATCTTGAGGTCATTGATAGATCTGAAAATCTAATAGTTAATTTGCAGGTACAACGTCATTGATCATCTTTCAATCTGAATGAGCAATGAAGGTATACATTTTTTTTTATTGACTTATCCTTAACCCATTCTTCATTCTTCCAATAAAATACTAAATTGAGAATAAGATCATTCCCTAATTTCTTTGAGGACCCAAAAATCAGCTCATAAATAGGAACTCTTTATACTTTAGAATTCGAGTAATGAATCCACTAAAGGGAAAAGACCGATTACTGATGGCAAGAATGCTAAGCATGTGCCTAAGAATGACATACCCAAAATTTACCTTACAACCATGTACAATACAGCCTAATAAGGCCACATCGAGACTCGTCACTTAGTCAGCATGCCCCTTTTAGGACTACCACATTCTGATGTATGTTGTATAAGATTCAGATTTGCAAGCACAAATATTTGGTAGGAAGTTTAATCTTGTATAATCATCAGATAAATCGGACTGCCTACAAATGTTGAACATAAGCTAAAATTATATGATTTCATTGATAAATTCATCATGCATAATATTGTATTAGACACAAAGAAGTGCAAGATAAGTTTGACACAAACCACACGGCCCTTGTGCTCATAACACATCTGCCCAGCATTGAATAACATGAATCCAAAATATATATAAGGAATTTGTTTCATTGGATTCGAACAAAGTCCAGGGTGAGGCCACACTCATTATGCTTCAGTGTGCTAAGAAAAATGATTTTCCTATCTATACTCTGATTAAATTCCAACATCCTGAAAGAAAAAGAATAGTACTATTTTATATAAAAAAAAAGTTTATATCAATTATTCTTGTAAGATGATGGAATCCACCGACATTCCTTGTCGACACATATTTCATATCATGAAGTTAGAATAACTAGTAGGTATACCATAAATGTTGATTGTTGTAGTTACACATATCGATAAGGTTCAAAACGTTTTAATGTTCGACTCACTGTCGGCAGCATGTAGCAATCTTTATTTTTTGATAACAAAGAATGAACAAAGTTATACGATAGCCTTAGAGAAGATTTAATGGCTGATAGTTCGCTTTCAACAAATAGTGGCCAATAATGAATCAATAAAGCAATCTAAGTATTCTCAACTTGATGGAGGTGGCAAGTTCAAAGACCTACTTTTTGTTAAAACATGAAGGGGTTAAAAATAATAAATGTAGTCAATATTTTCAGCTTGGTTATACAAAACAGACTTGCTAATTAATTCCGGTCAAATTGCGTGTAGCCTAATGAGAGTTGGTGTAACGTGGGTGCGAAAGGTTTTACATTCAATAATGTTAACTCAATATTGTTAAGTACAAATGCGTTCACATTATCTGATTGGATGGCATCAACCCTGTAAAGTTCCATAAGTTTTACCTTCAAGCCAACTAGTCGCTAGATGCATGATATTTCAAAAAAAAACTAATGGCTATGACGACAACATCAATACATTTAGAATGACCTCTGAAACTAACGCTAGCACATACTGTAATTGGTGGCCTCATAATAACTTATAAGTGATTAACTACTTTTTTTAAATTTGGTCAAAATCAATTCCTATGTTGCTTAACTAACTTGGATTTAATTGTGCATAGTTGAATATAGTATGCATCGTTTGATGATCCGAGAATGTCGCTTACGCAGCATTTTGACTTTCAACCCAGGTGGTAGAACGAGATTATCAGAAGCAAATGTTTTGATATTAATATATATGGAATGAATGATGTCATTAATTTTATATTAGGCCTACTTGAAAAATGAATCATAAATTAATTTATTATCTTACTTTTACAAGCATCTATTTATTTTAGCATGCATTCTAGAATACATGTCATCCCTCTATGTTCATGTTCATTACCAACATAAACCCATTACTGTTAAAAAATAATGAAAACAAGCTATTAACTATCTCACAGTACGGCCATATTGACTAAAAACAAGCAGTCCTTATAATCGGCTAAATTGATAGTTTCATTGTCAACTATCTCTCGAATTCTAAACAATAACCTATTGAACAAAAAATAATCAAAGAATTCAACAAAATCCATGTAACTTAGCCCATTCATGATAATTTATATACAAAGAACTTAGGTATGTTCTAGTTCGAAGCAAATTTTAACAAAAAAATTTATGACCTATAAACAAATTGGTCATCATAACTTGCAACCGCTTTTCATTTCTTTCGTCCTGAATTACCTTTCTTTGAATAGTTCTTATGACTTTTTCTAATGAGCACATTACGATTTTTTACCATCAATGCTAACTTGGACTCATTTAAATAATTAGCAGCATTACTATACTTTTTATGAGCTAACGTCAACAACTGTTTACTTTATTTATTGAATGAAGAGTCCATAAGTTGTAATGTAAGTTAAGTCTAAACATTCTGAGAGTTATGCTGTTGAAATCACCATGCAATATCATAATGGCTATGGTCCAACAATAACAACAACATTAGAAACAACAACAAAGTATAACACATAAAAAGCATAAGAAAACATACCACATATAATTTAATGATGATGATTTTAGGAGTATCTATAAATTTGATTACATAAACTCCACAATAAAAAAGGTCAGGTTGCCTAAGAATTTCTTGATCATGAGCGACTCTAAATGACAAGAAACTCTAAGTTACTTGAAATATTGATTCCACAACACCGTGTAGTATAACATCTAATAAATGAACTATTTGAAAGTGAAATTAACATCAACCCTTAATAACATAATTTACATAGACTGCAAAATGTCTCTAAGCAAAAGTTGATCATACTTACAATGGTATTGGCTTGTATTTCTTTTTACCGTGTCTAACGCACATCCAGTAGTGGATCCCATATCTCAGCCTATTTTTCTTTAATTTTAACTAACAACAAAAAATAATAGTGGTCACCATCATACATGGGAACAAAGATCTGTCCAACAACATTCCTAAGTTATACCACACATATCATAAATAATAATATAAAATTCAAACGAAGACGCATACTACCTGTTGGTACCGGTGTAAATCATATATATAACATTTGTCATATTGGGAAGCAGCTGTGAACTCATCCATATGTGCATTTGGCATTGTAGCAAATTGTTATATATTTATGACATGAAAGTTACAAAAGATAGTACTTAAATTCACGTAGTAGGTTATCAATAAAAGGATATGGACTATAAAATAGAAAATAAGTATTCAGTAATTACATATTTGTTTGGTAGGAACCAGCTGATTGGTTGCTCATGGCTTTTACAGGATGAAATTAAATGAATTAAAACCAACAAAACATAAGAATAATTATACTTTCTTATTAATTAAAATCAACAAAACAAAAACCTTATACACAAAGATCAACAGTCATTAATAAAGTCAAATGAAGAACAAACATCTTCATCAAGTGATGCATCAAGCAAAAGTGATAACAAGCCTCGTCAACTGATATCCTCATGACTTGGTCATACAATTATCTTACTACAAGTAAAACATGTCATATATGAATACAAATGAAATAACTATGACCATTTATTTGTAAACAACTATATATGATAGCATAAGAAATTCGATACTTTGGGCAATTATTTTCTTGAATGCATATTGTAGCATCTTCAATTGACCGCGGGTAATTAACTCATTAAAAAAAAAGGTCCTACAAGATATTTTAGCCTTACAGTGCGTGAAACTTAATCATACGAGCATAACTGGTACTGCTTTGGCTTTTAATTTCAGTATGGCCAAGAAGGATTTAAAAACAACGGATTAAATTATTTGATCTAATTAAGTTTTTGTTCCTAGCTGAGTGGAAGACTACAAAATTTTTATATATAAAGAAAGAAGAAAAATTAGATTAGATGTAAGTCAGTTTTGATAAAAGCTAACAAATCTTAATGTATATGTATCTCATCTTCAAGTTTGGGTACTAATTTAAGGTTTATCATGTCCTCTAATACCCTTGCTAGCTTTTCCTTTAGGACAGCCTCCTCATTAGTGGATGTGCTAAGATACACAACTTTTCGTTCTTTAACTTCAACGGGCTTATACTTTTTATGTACTAAAGGCAAAAGTGTGACAACTGTAGGAATAGGTGGGTGCATCTTCATATTTGGAGACAAAAACATTAGAACATTGGTTATCTCAGCACTATAGTAGGTAGGAGGTGATTCATTATAAATAGTCACATTCACTCATTCCTTGCAAAAATATGTTTGTTTTAACGTTTCTACCTTTTTAATAAGAAAGTCCATTTTTAGTCCATTTTTAGGCCTTTTTCAAAGGACCTCGTTGTTTCTTTTCATATGTTCCTCCACTCTATTCATTACTACCACAAGGCATAGAATAAGTACTGCCTTACTGCTTTACTACTGTTAATTTTTTCTTTACTTTGACTTACTAATGTGCTGCACTCACCTTCTCACATAAGAATCTATGTAAATTATGAAAAAGCATTAATAATGTGTTCAATTTAACAATATCATTACAATCACCATATAATTATTTAAGGGAAGAAACCGTATTTCTCTCAAAGTCACCAAAGTTTTGCCATCATTTTAGAAATTTTGTTTTCTCTCGGTCACTCTATGTACTAAGAGGACATCCATTATTGGCAATAAAGAAAGCTAGAACTTAGTTGATGACATGTAGAACAGCTACATAAAACAAAAAAAAATGATTAATATGAACATAATAGTCAATAATATTATAATTATTTAACAAACGACAATACAAATATAGTAAATAAATCATAACAATAAAAATATTACACTTCCGCTAAAAGAGAAAACTTAATTTTTATGGAACTTTTCAACTCCTTCTCATAAGAAATAAGAAATTCAAAAACCAAGTAGCCCAATCTTTGTCGCAGATGTCACTCACATCTTTTAGTGCATGAAGATATGATGGATTAATATATGTGGCTGAAGTTTGATATAAAATAGTTTCAATCACAAAAAAACTAAACAAAATCCAGAATTCCTCATCTACAGAGCTAATTGTCTTCAACTTGTCAGCTACAATACTTATTAGGATACCTTTCTTTTCTGTGCAGCACTTGGCCCGCAATTCAGGTATCTCATTATCTTCTCCAACAAGCTGAAGGCGTTTCTCCGTCACTAACACCCATCACGCTTGTAAAAGTTTCTGGTGTAAGCTTGTATTCGATTTTGTAAAGTGTTATGGACCACCTATTTATATTAAATTGTTTAACTAATAATCTAAATAAATCTTACCTAAGTCGACTACATTTCAAACCCAAAAAACTTCTGAAGCCAATTTCTCTCACAGTATCCTGTTATTCAATAAACAGAGAAGATACAATGTTAGAGAATTACAATACATTGCACCATGATGAGTGATTAACCTTATTTGAATAGTTCTTTGTTGTTGCAATCAATTCATCTAATAATACACCAGAGCAACTAATATTAATTTCAGCATTTTAATAATAATTGTTAAAGAAATTGACTTTCTTGCTCGAGCTGAGTTTCAACCATTTCTCACGTATACGTCCTTTAACCTATACCCAAAAGAAATATTCATTGGTCAATT
Organism: Murraya koenigii; assembly: GCA_025617385.1. Taxonomy (NCBI): domain Eukaryota; kingdom Viridiplantae; phylum Streptophyta; class Magnoliopsida; order Sapindales; family Rutaceae; genus Murraya; species Murraya koenigii. The sequence continues at coordinate 21,694,190 of CM046817.1, forward strand.
ATCTATTAACCTATTAATAACTACAATACATCACATAAAAGTTGTCTACAAACTGTTTTATTTGCTTCACACCTTCTTTTTTCAACTTTTGGGATTCGATCTTGTTGTAGGTCAAACTAATATCAGTTTTCTATATATGAACTAAAATTTTTGTATTATTAACTATAAAATAAAATCAATGATGCATTGATAACTTACAAGTAGTATACATATGAATGCTTGCCCGACCTACAACATTCGAGCTTCTTAGACTTCATATCAATGTCATCTCTGACTTTCACCTTACACTTAACCATTGTACAGTTTATAGTAAAAGTTCTGTCCCCTGCCAATTAATATCAAATGAGCAAGATAATGTGTTTATATAGTAAATGAGTGGTGAATATTCATGACTTAATCCATCTCTATAATCACATCTCTAACTAACAAATATATAAAATTAATAGTCCATCACCATCAACACTGAAGACAACATTTTCACATCCACAACAATTAACCACAACCAATCAAATAAAGCATCAATAGGCAAACAATGATGAAGAAAATGGTGGACATAATTTATTAAAATTCATGACGCAACCAAATGTGCTGCGCACAATTGAATGCATTGCCTTTAAATATATAAATATATGAACTCAAATTTTCAAAAAAGATACAAGTCAACAATGAATGATTTATTTAAATGGATAACAATTCTTAGTTAATGACTATGCAAAGCCGAGACATTTTTGTTCTTCTTTAAACATGTATAGATTAACTAGTATATACAAACTCACAAATAAGTTGTTGTAATGCTACGTGATGGCCACTATTGTAATAATTTTGGTCCTTAATAAACATTTACATTTCCTTGAAACATAGGACCTTTTTCAATAACCATTACTAACTTTTCAAAAACATTTTCGATTTTAAGTAAAATAAAGAAACCCTAACAACATTAACAATATAATGCACAAGCAATTTAACACATTTAAGTAAAACCATCTCCACAAACCATTATAATCAGTAACCATCATCAATATTTTCAAACTCATCGTCAATTTTAAGTAAAACAAAAACCCACCAACAAAAACTGCCATTAATCAGTAACCATCACCAATCTTTTCAAACCCACCCATAATTTCAAGTAAAATAAAAAACTCACCGACAAAAACAACATGTAATGAAAAATTTTCATATACTTACCTTAATTGTGGCTTAGCTTTAAAGGATGGTTTGTCATAGATTGTTTCCGCCGATAGAGATAAAACTGTTGTTGATCTCTCCCTAGGAACTGCTTCAGCTACAGCGTTAATCATTGTTGGGTTATGCTGTGATTAATGGTCGTCGTGAGCCATGTCGTCAGGGAGTGGAGGTAAGGCCGTGTGTGACTTGAAGGAGTGATTGAAGAAAGAACCATCAGTTGAGGGAGTGAAGGGGAGTGGTGATCATAAGTGAAGAGGGAGATGTTTGGTAAGGGTGAGAAAAGAGGATATGCAAATCGTGAGTTGAAAGTGAAAAGTGATTTTTTTTTTTTTTACAATTAACCAGTTTTACAAGTTTCTTTTCGTACTAAATTTTTTTATTAAGTTTGAAGTTTTATTGTGTGAAATTTCTCTTTTCTCCTTTTGGATTTTAATTTTATTTTATTATTGGGAGTCACACTATATTAGGCATGTCTTAGGTCTTATTCCATATATTGTACCTAAACATAACATGATATTTTATTTACGTCCTTTCAATATATTGTTGGCCATTATTGGTATACTCTCTTTTGAAAAAAAATAAAAAATGTATTGATATTGTATGTTAGAATTAGAATTTGATTGATATATTATCATAAAAAATCTACTGAAACTAATCTAGCTCACTGATATATTACCATCAAAAGCCAGATTTTTATCTTCACTAATTTGAAGGGATATATATTTACACTATCCACAAATTTGAGAGACTGTATTTAAGCTCGATTGAAATTGGGGTTTAAATACAACAAATTGCCTATGACCAAAATTTTAATTGTTTTAACTTATAAAACAATAAAATAATTTATTCACAACAATAATTTTTAATATTTTTGTGATTCTCTAATAATACATGAATAATATCTCAATTGGGATAACATTTATAGAGATATTACTTAAAATTTGTTTAATATTGTTAAAAATAAGATGAGAAAATAATCATACTATTATTTAATATTATTATAAGAAAGTTTTACGAAAAATATTTAATTTCAATAATTTACACTTATTTCGATGCAAAAATAGGGCGACCAGAATCATACTTTTCTTGAAGTCGGATTTTGCTCACCTCACCATAAAGAGTAGTCTGGTAGAAATTGACGAGCAGGTTTGAGCAAGCAGGGTTAGACGAGTAGAATTAGGCGTGCATGTGTTCGAATAAGGAGGAAGTCTAGTCAAAATCAATTTCCCATCTTATCCGAAAATGTAGGGATTTAACCTTATTCTTAATACCCACAACTCTATAATTGAAGGGAAGAGAGGGTAGTTAAATCCTATAAAAAAGCTCATGATCCCATAATTTAAGTGAGGAATGAAGATGAAAATTTATAAAAAATCCACTTATTCGAAATCTACGGAAGGAGGATTTAAACTCCTATAAAAAATCTAAGAATGGATAAAGAAAGAGAGATAATTTTGAATAAAAAAATCTTATTTAAGATTCCAAAATTTAAAAGAAGGGATAAAGATAACCTTAAAAATTGGGCATCAAGCCTTATCAATATAAAAGTTTCCTTATATTAAAAAAATTCACTTATTCGAAATCTACGGAAGGAGGATTTAAACTCCTATAAAAACTCTAAGAAAGGATAAAGAAAGAGACATAATTTTGAATATAAAAAATCTTATTTAAGATTACAAAATTTAAAAGAAAGGATAGAGATAACTTAAAAAATTGGGCATCAAGCCTTATCAATATAAAAATTTTCTTATATTAAAGGAATGACTCTTTTTATTCTTCTTTTCTTTTCTTTTCTTTTTTCTTATATTAAAAAATTTATAAATTCGGTTATTCAGCAAAAATCCTTATACTGACTTTAACGTCGAAGAGTTAATGTCGGAAAATTATCCGGCATCCCTAACCATTTTTTTGATCGCATGAACATAATAAAGTATAATTGTGCTCGCCAGAGTGGAGTTTCTAGTCGCCAACTTCTGCTCAAAATATAGGAGGAAGGTAGGAAACTGTCTCTACACCAAAATAAATTTAAATGCTGACATTGGAATCTGGTAGGTAGCCCACACATTAACACAACCAGATTTTGGCACGTCAATATTTTGGTACCATCTGTGGGGATGGTACTATAAGCTATGCTATCATAGCAATAACGCGTGTGGGATCAACAAAAAAAGGCAACCATAAAAGAGATAAATCAAGAGATGAACAACACTGATGATACAATGGAAAGGAGAGGAGCTGAGGTAGATGAAAATACCACAATACGTGAAATCACCCACGAAACAAGAGACAAATCGCCCACGAAATAAGAGACAATGTGGTGGATGAAAGAATAAAAAGAATTGAAAAGAAGATGGACAATATGGCTATATTGTTGAGGAGATGAATGAAGGACAAAAAAGGCTCAATGAGACGAATTTTGCTAAGAGTGCAGATGCACCAAAGTCAAGCAACAACATACCTGCACTAGAAGGACCTGAAAGCACTGCATTAGTCCCACTATGAATGGATGATCTCTTTCAAAGCAGCCTAAATCCTACGATAAAGGTGGGAAAATAAGAGAATATAAAGAAAAAGAGTTGAGATAAAAGCCTATCAAATGCAAAGTGCGAACATGAGCAAATGGCATTATAGGATCCTGGTCGCGCAAAAGAGCTAGAAATTGAGGTATGGAGGTTAATACAAATCATTGAGGAGATGCAAGGTCGTAATGAGTCTTCGCTATTATTGGAAATTATGAATGATGTAATTCTAAGATATTTTTGTTTTCCAAACCTCAGTTAGTTTAATGAGAAAACGAGTGGTGAGGACTCTGAGGGGTCATAGAAGATTACTAGCTAGTAGAAGCAATGCCATAAGACCAAGCTCCTTACTCATGGCAGAATGCTAAAACCAGATTCTCCTTACATAACCCAACAAAAACTAGTTGAGATCCAATCATCAATAGAATGCTCCATCAAACTTGAAATTGATCTTACTTGCTCACTTATAGTATAGTGAACATAAGGAAAAAAAGAAATTGTTTAAGGCAAGTAAAAGCTCTAAGTCTCAAAACCTGCTTCGGTGAGACAAGAGGCATAAACTTGCTAATTCAACTCGACTAGGAGTAGTCGAGCAAAAACATAAAAGTATGAAATTTTTCTAAAGTAAGTAAAAGTCCAAGTCTCAAAACCTGCTCAGGTGAAACAAGGGGTATAAAATTACTAATTCAGCTCAACTAGGAGTAGGTGAGTAGAAACATAAAAGAAGAAAATTTTCTATAACAAGTAAAAGCTCTAAGACTCAAAACTTGTTTAGATGAGACAAAAGGCATAACTTGCTAATTCAACTCGACCAGGAATAGGCGAGCGAAAACATAAAAGCATCAGGATTAGTTGAGAATCCATAGAAGGGTTAACGTTGAAAAAAGTTTCGACACCTCTAATCATTTTTTCTTATCATAGGAACATAATAAAACAAGATTGTGCTCGTTAGGGTAGAGTTCTTAGTCGGTAATTTTTGCTCAAAATGTAGGAGAAAAGCAAAAAATCATTTTTATACCAAAATAAATTTAAATGTTAGTGTTAAAATCTGATAAGTAGCTCACATACTAACTAAATCAATTTTAAACTACTAAATTTTGGCTTGGACAACACTTATTAAAATTTTTAAATATTTATTAAAAATTCAAATGAGATGTCATCATCTCTCTGTTCTTTTTGGCCTCCGACGATGGATTCATTACGCTATCAATAATTTTAAAAGGGACTGCCAGTGGAAATAGTTTTGGGACTATTTCAATTTTAACCCAGGAAACATCTCTCTCATAATTTTAACACTACATTTATTTATCAGATTACAGGAATACCCTTAAAGGTACTTCAAATAACAAATAGCCCATAATCCCTCTCCTTCCAATTTCTAAGCCCAAAATAACTCAACAAAATAAAAACTCCCAGTTCCCAATCAATAATCGCTCTCACTAGTCACCACCGCCACTTCCGCCAAAGTACAAACATCACGCGAGCATTTTAACAATTTCTGGTAAGCAAGAATTTTCTTTTAGATTTGAAGAAACTAATTAAAAAAATACATTGCATTGAGAACTAATTTCTAGTTCAAGGGTTTGAGTAGGTTTTTGTTTCAGTGATTAAGAATAGTTCAATCATTACTAGCGATAAGGTGCCGGCATATGCTAGTTTCGAAAACAAATTTAAGAATTTTTTATATTCCATTTTTATATAATTAGGGATATCTGCGCTGTCGTTAAGGTATTTTAAAATCAGCGATATCGAATTTCATAGAGAGAGAGTGAGAGAGACGAGAGTATTGAGAGGAAGCAAAATAGCGAAGGCTGTGCAATCCAGCCGCTCACCGCCTACTGCACAGCCAATTTTGCCACTCTCCCTTTGCTTTGTTGTTATTCTTCCTTTTGCCGGTAATGATAGAAGTTTTGTTAGGTCGGTGAGAAGATGGTGGAAATGAATTGGCCTTTTTTAAAAAAAAAATGGTAAGAAATTGTGCAGGATTTGATTAATCAGAAGGAAATATTATTCAGATTTCTTGCTTTCCTTTTCTCATTCTAGTGATTTGATGTTTCACGTGATTTCTTATCTCCATTGCAAGTCCACATGTTGCTCGATCCACTAGGCTTCAGTCCACTCATTCTCAATTATTTGAACACCCAAAATGCACTCTTTCGCTGTCAGAATGTGATGTTCATTTTGTGAAACTAGTACTTGAACAGACATATACGTTGAATAAAACATTGAAACTGGTGCAAATTTAGAAAGCAATGAGAAAATTTTATTAAGAAATTGTTCTCGCTTTATTTTGTTTGGAAGTTTTGTTAGATTTGCAAAGAATTGTAATGTTCATTTTGATAATTTGATCATAGCTTGGAATACCGATTTTTTTTTTTAAATTTGGGATCGGGGTCCGTCTTATTATCCATCAGATTCGGGGATTTTTGGGGATATACCCGATTCAGCTCTGCAATATCAAATTTGGGTATGGGGCGGTTTGGGGGATCACTTAAAATTCGGGGATGGGGCAGGGAATTGATTACTCGCTCCACCCCGTTGCCATTCCTGATTTTATAAGGGGATCGTATTAATTTTATTTGCTAGGGTTTTAAGTTTGATAGTTGAGGTGTTTACTTCATTTGTGTTGAAAAGTTATGTTGTTGCTGCTGTAGTAATATGTTTTGGCATAATTTTTCTAAATTTTGCTTACCCTTTTATTCATACTGATGAAACCTAATGGTCCTTGCGCCTTGAATTCTCATTTTATTTTTGATAAGTTGACTTGGAAAGTGGGAATGGGGCGAAATTTGAGCAATCATTCAGAATCCCCTGTTAGGGATCGAGGAGGATCTTCTCGTAGGAGGAGCCTGCCTAGGAAGAGCCCTTCTAGAAGAGAAAGACCACCTGTGCAGCACAGAAACTTGCATTGGGGTAGCTCTCCAGCAAGAGAGAAAGAGAGACATTCTAGTCGTGCTAAATCTCCAAAGCATGCACAGTCACAGTCTCCGGTTTCTCGTTCACCCTCTCCACGTACAAGACGGTTAATGAGATCCCGAGATGAAAGAGAGCTGGGGAAAGTGACAGAGAGGGAACAGGAGAGAAACCATAGTAGGAAAAGTGACAGGGGAACGCATATTGGCAAATCACGCTCTTTTTCTCCACATACAGAACGGTTGGCAAGAGCCCATGATGAAGGAGATGCTGAAAGGGTGATTGAGAGGGATCATGAGAGAAATAATGGTAGGGGAAATGATAAGGGAAAGCATGGGGAAAGGACATGTTCTCCTATTTCACGATCTCCTTCTCCTCGTACAAAAAGGTTGAGTAGAGCCCAAGCTGAAAAAAGTGCTGATAAACTGACGGATAAAGAGCGTGAGAGAAATCACAGCAGGATGAGTGATAAGGAAGTCCACTCAACCATTTCTCAGTCTCCTTCGCCCCCTACAAAGCGTTTGAGGAGAGCAGATGCAAAAGTAACAGAGAGAGAACATGAAAAGAATCATAGCAGGGCAAGTGATAATGATATACGTAAAGAAAGGGGTTCGGAGAGAGAATCTGGGAGTGGGAGAAAGGAAAGACGTGAAAGGGATTTTGAGGGTGACAGAAAGGACGGGAAGTCGGGAAGAGACGAGGCCAATAACCAGTCTTCCAGATCAAGACACGATCGATCTACTTCTCCGTTGGATCGACCCCACAGGAGCAGGCATAGATCTCCTCAATCAGCTGATGGTTCTCGGGCTCGTCACGAGGTGTCTGGTGATATCCACCACTTTCTAAGCCGTTTTAGTTTTAAAATAGTATTTGTTTGTGATTTTGGAAAACTGTTGCTCTGCAATCTTATGCACATAACTGGCCAATGCTCTGTGGTTATACCCTAATTTAATGCATCTAAACCGAACTCTGAGAGTGAAAATGTAAAAGTAGATATTAATGCAAGATTTTCTGTATTAGCTTGAGTAAGAAATATACATAACAATAGCAGTATTGGTGATTGGTCTATGGATTCTGTTTCCTCCTAGCAGTTTCAATAATATCGTTATATCCAGAAATCAATATGTATTAATGAACCTTGGAGTCAGCGTCAAAATCTTCTTTAAATTAGAGAAAAAATGTTTTAAATGAATGTGATGATATTCCTATCATGCACAAATAAAAGTGTCTGACTTAAAGTCATTTTTTTTTTTTTTCAGGCTACAAACTCTGGAGGAGCTGAATACAGGTGAGCTGCTTCTTGAACTCTAAACTTCTCTCTTATGCTTTTCTTGAGTGATGCTGCATTTTCTAGTTACAAATGTGTTTGTTGCCACTTTTGGCGTTTTATTGACACTAGAATAATTATTTTAAACAGATTTTTAGCTTATTATTTCATTATATTTGGAGTATGAAAGTAAGATGCGTAGTTTGTATCATTGAAATTAATAGATTTGCATAAATCTATTAATCTTATTTGCTGCTACTGATACAGTGTGCTCTGGTTGATTTGTAATTTTTGATAAACTTATAACATGTTAGAACTTTGTAGAAGTACAGAGATAAGGTTGACAGAGAGCAGAATGTGTAATGTTAGTTATGTGATTTTTTTTATGTTTTCTCATAATTGATACCTTCGTGTTGACACTTTTAAGCCTTATTGTTTATGCACATTTTATCCAATGGAAGTTACTAAGATATCTCTCAATATAAAAGTTGAATGGGAAAATCGTTAAAATCAAGTGACTTCATGAGCCTGGAACTGTAGTAAAAGATTGAACATATAATGGAAACTGAAACCTTTTTTGTGAAAACAAGTGTCCATTCTTTTTGCTGGCCATTTACAGTTCGTGATAAAGAAATATTTCATTGCCACTAGAATGTAGTTGACATCTTGAATACTCAAAAATATGGTAGGTACAGGTAGTAAGGCGAAAAGGTTGAAAAGGAAGTAGCTTAACTTTTATGCAAGATAAATCAACCAAAAGAAACTAAAAGGAATGTGAAAAGAATCACGCTGAAATAGAAAATTGATGGAAGGTATCTTTGCAGGAATCCATGAGAAAAAAGACCTTCAGTGAAACTTCAATGATTTTTCCATTGGCTTTAGGGTCTAATGATCGGATTATGCTCTTTTCGACTACAGTAAGATACTTTAAATGTGCATGATACCTCTTTATAATGCATGGTTTCGCCATGTACAGTTGAGAAAAATTCTTAAATCTGCTTTTCGTTGTTGAAAAATATAAAAGACTGGTTTTGATGCTAATAGCATTGCTGTAGTTTTTGATGGGATGATGCCTGCATCTTTAGCAGGAATGATGATATTGATTCAGTGGCTCAAATGAAGGCTGCTGAGGAGGCCCTGCAAGCAAAAGAAAAGGTAGTTGTAGCTTTATTGGCTGGCCATTCGTTTAATTAGTTCTTTCTATCTTTTCCTTGCAGTTTGTTCATTTGTTTGGCCAAATTTTTCTTTGTAACTTGGCAGCTACTTGTGAATTAATGATAATTTCTCTTTTCTAGTTTGATCTCCGAGCATTAAGGTGTTGTCCATTATTTCTATGATAAATGTTTATCCGCAATAACTTATTACTTTATCCACTCTAACTTATTACTGTTGATTTCATTGTCTTCCAAACTTTCAGCAAAAACCTTCATTCGAGCTCTCTGGAAAGCTTGCTGCTGAAACGAATAGATTTCGAGGTGAAATCCTCTCTGCCTTTAGTTTTATATGAGAAATCTGTCCATTTTGGTTGCTTCATCTTGGAGGGGCTCCCTTGTATAATCTTAGCATATATCAAAATAAAGAAAAAAATGTTTTTCACTTTTTCAAGACAGCTTCCTTGTTACCCTAATCTTGGCCATATTGCCTATTTTAAACTTACTCATCTGCTTTCATTTAGTGGTTATTTATGAAGTACTTCCATGTTTTTCAAATTCTATTTAACCTCAAAATTTACCTCTCACAATTACTTCTTTAGATTATATGTATACATATACTAGCTGTTGGGTAGTGACAGGTCATCTGGCACTTTTATTTTTGGCCTTTTGAAAGCCCCTCAAGAATTTCTTGCCTCAACGTACTATTGGCAGGAATTGTCCTGCATAGTTGTTTCTTAACAAGGGCTGAGATAGTCCGTGGGATCGAGCTCCTGCTCCTGTTTTGTTTAACTAGTTTTGTCCTTTACAACACTACATATACTTGCTTTTGTATTTCTTATTAAAAAATATATATATAATAAAAGTAGGAGGAATCTCTTAAATGATTGATATGTATATATGAAATTCTCTGTTCTAATCTCACCCTGCCACTTGGACGCTACTCTGCCAGGTGTGACGTTACTTTTCAGTGAACCCCCAGATGCTTGGAAACCTAATGTAAGATGGAGACTTTATGTTTTTAAGGCCGGTGAGGTGCTGAAAGGTATACAATTTTTCATGCACATGTTAAAGTTTATTAATTTTCTCCTGTCTATGGAGCTGTGAGAGAGATGTGAATTCTTTTTTATTAAGTCTCCTATTTGTGTATGGTGCTTGATCATATAAAACGTCAAAGTTTACTGAAAGAATTGTAACCAGAAAGTTTTGAAATAATATAGTAAGTCAAAACATTATGCTGTCACTAACAATGCTGAATCTTGACTTGTTGGTTGAGTTGGTCCAATCCATTCTGATATGATTGGATGGGTAGGGAGAAGCATCCTGTACCTTGTATTTGCAATGTGTGAAAATAATTTCTGATTATTGAAGAAAGCTTGTAACCTGTTCACCTGATATGGTTGTGTTTCTAAGAAGTCTACTCTCATTGACAGAACCTCTTTACATACATCGTCAAAGTTGTTACCTTTTCGGGAGGGAAAGAAGGGTAGCAGACATTCCTACGGACCATCCATCTTGCAGCAAACAACATGCTGTCATTCAATTCCGGTAGATCTGTGATTTGCAGTTTATGTTGTTGTTGTTTTTCTGGGACATTTTATCATATGTTAATTCTGTTTTTCAGGCAAGTTGAAAAGGAGCAACCTGATGGTATGTTATCTAAGGAAGTAAGGTAGGAGTAATCTGAAGTGTGAGTACATGAATCAGTTTGAAGGTACTGTTTTAGATTTAATATCTAATTGCTCTATGTTTACACTTTCAGGCCTTACATAATGGACCTTGGAAGCACAAATAAGACTTACCTTAATGTAAAATCATCTTAATTACTTATTTCCATTTTGATCTGTGTTTGCCATAACTTTTATGTGACATTTTCGTTTGCATTTGCAGGAAAATCCAATTGAACCTCAACGTTATTATGAACTTTTTGAAAAAGACACCATTAAGTTCGGCAATAGTAGGTAGGGCACTGATCAATATTTAAAGCATGCTCTAAATTGTTTTTGGTTTAATATAATATTTTTCATTGTGCTACAATGATAATGTTGTTGAAAAGATACCATTTGGTTTGTTTGTAGCAAGGTAAATTGTTAATTTTTAATATGCTTTCCATTTGCATGGACCATGATGTCATAAGATGCACGTGCGTCTAACCAACATCAGTAGGTCCCTTCTATTAAAGTATTCATTTGCTTTGCCTGATGTTGTAAACATTGGATATAAGAAGCAGAAGCTGCACTTCTGCCCTCTTTGTATTTTCCATTCATGTACTTTGATTGTGTTTTAGTCTAGTTTAGCCAGTCAATAACTAGCTGAATATTCTGGTAACTGAAGATTAGATGAGGCATTGTTGTACTCTGCTTCTTAGCTCAAGGTGGGTCCTCGCCAATAAAAGAAAAGACAAATTATTTCCCTTGATACATCGCCTTTCAGGTTACTTTGAAATTTAGGTTCTCAGGGTCTGAAAGATGATGCCCCCTTGGCCTTTGTCCCCTTACTGAAATATTTTCTCAGATCTACGTCAATACAATATGGTTAAAGCATTAAAAGTCAAAATTAAGCCGAATACTTGTGGTGAACTTGTTTGCTTTCTTTGCATTTTCCTCTAGTGTTTCTAACCTTCCTATTTTAAAACATTTTTATGTTGAATTTTGCAGCCGCGAATATGTATTATTACATGAGAACTCGAGTGATTGATTGGTACCAGAGGACTCTCTGCATGAAGGAGGTAACTGGACATTTTTTCTTAGAAGAACTTAATGGCGCCACAAGGGTGAGGAGCTGTTATCTTTCCGGTCTGTTTCCATCATGGTTGGAAAGGCTTCTTGTTGAAGTAAGATAATCTATGTTAGTGTATTAGCGTGCACTTTTCTTGTACAAATTTTCATGGAAATCATCACTTTTAGCGGGTATAGTTAATTTTAATAGTATTCCTGCTTGGATCGACAAGCACGGCCCGCTTTAGTATTGCGGTGCTTGGACAATTGTAACTTAAATATTACACTACTACCCTTTGTTATGTGATTTAAGAGCAAAATTGATTTTATCTCGTAATTAGACAATGAAAAATCTATGGATTAGGATATTCTCTTAGGTTTGTTTGTTTGTTGTTTTTTTTTTTCTCTCTCTCCTTTTCAAGTTTAGTAAAAGAATTGGTTTAATTATAAATAAAATGAAAAAAAAGGCTTAATTGTCAATAATAAAATTCAGAATTTAAGTAATATTTATTTTTTTATCTAAAATCTGAATGAATTTTAATATTACTGAAGTTTGAATGGGTTTGAATATATATGTTTAAAAAATATGTTTATTTTTTATTCTTTAACTTCTAAATATAAGTGGTAAATTATTTGTTTTTATAAGTTTAAAATATCTTAATTCTAATATTTTTATATTTATGATCTTAAAAATGTTATATATATTTAAAATTTAAATAAGTATATATTTATAATATTTTTTAGTATAATAGTTTTTATATGTTATAAATGTTTATAAGGTAAGTATTTGATATATAATTTATGAAAATAATTTAGATAACATTATTTTTTTTTATAATTTAACATAATATTTATACATTGCTATTTAATAATAAAAGATTTATTTAAAATTTAAATTGAATATGTGTTAAGCATTTAATATTAAGTACATTGAATGTGTGTTAATAATTTTTCGTTTAAACATTTTATCATTCAGATAAAAGTTAGAAAATTTTACTTTTTTTTATTCAGATAAAAATGTCTTACAATAATATTTTAAATATAAAAATAAATAAACTAAAATATCTTAAATTAAGTTAAATTAAGACTTCAAATAAAAAAATAAATAAATAATCTCTTAATCTCAGCCATTGATTAAACTAGGAGAGAAAAAACAGAAAATAAAAATTAGAAAATGACTCTTGTTCAAAATTTATAATATCTATTTTATTCAAAGTTGCACTACAATATCGAATGAATACGAGTACTCTATATTAAGAAGACACTACAAAGACCAAAATAGGGTTATTGTTCAATGTTCATGCTATAGGACATCTTTAGAAGTTTAAACATATTAAAATGATCCCAGGTACTTAATTAGCGTGCTTCAATAAATTTAAAAAATTAAATTTATGCATCTTTTTTATTTGTAAAAAGTATTATTAATAAAAAATAACAAGAATAAATTAAACTAATTGAATACTCAATAGCACAACTTTGAGCTAGCTCATTTGTAGAGGACAATTTCCCTTGATCACTCGAGCAATTTCTTCTTTAAATTTCTCAAACAACATGAGCTATCTACTACAAATTTATTGCCTAGAGGGCTTAGAGAATTAATGTGAATTATATATATTTCGATCTCTAATTCTTTATCCAAAACAACCCCTAACCGAATATGAAATTTTTAAAAATAATAATAAGATGAGCAATAATCAATAATGTAAAAAATATGAAGCTTCTTATTTTTATTGGGAGAATAACTTAAAAAAAAAAAATGACTCTACAAGTATGAAAATGACTGGGCAGTGGAGTAACCACTAATATTTAGCTTTTATTGGTTGACGGTTGTTAACTGTGAAAATCATGAAGAAGAAAAGGAAAAATGAAAATAAACAATTGAGAAGTAAAATATTAAAATTTTAATATTTTTTTTCACCCAATCAACAATCCGATATAGCCCACTAACAGGTTGCGTTGCCACGGTACCATTATAACGCATAAAATAATAATATTATACATATTAAAATGCTGTTGTTTCTAATTTTAGATAATAATTTTTTCTTAATTTTTTTATTTTTTAATGATTGGATAAATATGTGATAATTAAGTTAATTTTTTTAATAATTTTTAATTTTTCTAATAATTATATACATTTAATCAATTATTAAAAAATAAAGAAAATTAAGAAAAAAATTAAGAAAATATCGTAATCCCTCAAATTTAATTTTTTTTTTTAAAAAAAAGGGTCTTAGACAGTAAATTACCACCTTTGTGAGGCACTACATATGATGAGCATGTCCATTATTATTATTGCAAAAAGAATTTGTGGGTTAAAACTATCATAATATTTAAATTATTGGGCACGCTTTCCGCCGGTTAGGGAGTGCGGTTGGTACCATGGTTTGATGATGGTGTGAGGCTTTTAGTTAGTTTTCCAATTATTACTCTGAACTTTAAGCAATTAATTAATACTTTTGAAGTTAGAGATTTCATTTATGATCAATTAAATAATATCATAGTTGAATTGTTTACGTTGGTGGGTTGGTCGGTTGGTCTAATACATAGAGGATAATGGCTTAATTGAATTCGGACTCCTGCTTAGAATTAAATTATGTTGACATGAACGAAAGTGCCACATAGCAATAAAATTAGAAAGCTTATATAGTTTAGTTGAGTAATAAAAATGGCCAGTGGCTGGTCCTAGCCTTCCTCCTCCTCCTCATTATGTAATGCTTTGGTTGGAATATATTTTTCTTCCACTAATTTATTGGTACAATAAATATATTTTTCAAAATTAACGAAGGTAAAATTTTAAGCTGTGTTATAATAAAATCCGATTTAGGTGAGTCCCAATAACATTTTAATTGTAAATATAGGTATAGAATTACAATGCGTTCAAAAAAATAATACTAAAAAATGTGAGTTTTCATCCACCAAATAATAATAAGTATGTAATATATTTATGAGATAACTAACGAGTAAGAAAGAATATTATTTTTTCTTTTCAATGGTTTCAATTTAGGTAGATACATAAATTTATATCTTCCTCCAATTATACTCTGCAAAATCATAATCGTTTATTTATGTTGGTTTCTGGTACTCCGACGACAGAATCTCTATTTCCGGTCACAAATGCTTATAATGGTAACTTAAACAAAATAGAAAGAACTCATAAAAAATATAGGTTAATTCAAGTAAACATAAACTTAAAAAAATAAGTATTTGTTATTTGAGAATTAACAATTTACAAATATTAACTTATAAGTTGTCAAAATAATAATACTCATGACACTCTTTATTAATATGTTAAGTCTTTAAAATATAACTTAAGCTTATATTTGCAAATTTGAAAAATAGCATGTTCTCATGTCATTCTCCGTAACTTACACCATGGCTCCACAAAATAAGGTGCTACTACCTTTGACAAATTAAACAAAACTACAGTGCAAAATAAATAAATAATAATTAAAAAAACAATAATAAATTATTATAAGAGATCACATCATTCGTCGACCCCTCCATCAAAATTGCCAGGCTTCACGGCTTTCATGGCCTCACCTTCGATTGTCTGTTTCCTGAAATATGCTCCGACATGCTCAATATGGGCACCCTCTTTAAAGACAGGATCAAAGCCAGAACTCTGCCAAGCAATATTGGAATTGGTGCTCCAGCAGCAGGACCATCGACTACAAAAGATGGATTTTTCAGCTATAAGAAAATCAAGTGTTACATTCAGCAGTAATCCTAATGTGCGTGTCATGTACAATTCAACTTATGTACTGAACTATTGGTCAATTGGGAAAACTTGGATTAGTTGTAATGATGTTGAGGCCATCAGAGCTAAGATTTCTAATGCCGAGTCCAAGAAGCTAGCTGCTACAAGCAGAGATATACCAAGCATAACTTGGCAATTTTAACATTCTTTTCTCCTATTTTTGATTTTTTGTCGGTTGATTGGGCAAGATTTACCTAATTGTAAACAATCAAAGGGGAAGTAAACAATGCAGCAGCAGCAGCAGCTGGAGATCTAAATAGCAATGTTTCGAATCTGATGCAATATACTTTGGATGAAATTGTGGCAGCTACCAATACATTTTTCAATTGAGAATAAACTTGGCCAGACAGAAGAGATTATGGAGTTACTCTATTGTACTGCACTTATTTAATACATGTATGACATACGTGTATAAATTAAATGTAACTCTTAATTACACGATGATTTTTCAAAATAAATGCACATATAAACACGACAATAGGATGGATCTGGTCCTATTCACGAGGTACAAGCCACGTATTATTTTTCTGGATCTATATAGCTGTACTTGGATCGAAATAGGAAATAGAAAATCGGCCTATCTAGTCACAGCTGAAAAACCTGTGTGTGTATTTTACAGGTGTATAGCCAGATGGGTAGGTAACAGCAGTGAAGAAACTTTCAAATATTTCCACTCAAGGATTTGAGGAGTTTGAGAATGAGGTTACACTCAACCGCTAAACTCCCAACACGTAAATCTTGTCAAAGTTTTGAGTTTTTGCATTGACAGAGAAGAACCAAAGTTAATCTATGAGTACATGCCTGACAAAAGCTTGGACTACCACCTTCTCGGTTAGTTCTTTCTCCGTGCATGTGCAATCTTTTTTTATGTAGCATTTTCATTGTGTGCGCATCCGTTTGCATCACTGATATTGTCCGTTATTATTTAAGTGCAGATCCCATCGGACGATTTTTATGTTGGATTCTGAAAATCGCGTTCATATCTTTGGGGGGGTTACTCAAGGACTTTTATACTTCTAAGAATACTCAAGATTTCATTATTATGCATTGAGACTTAAAAGTCAGTAATATTTTACAGGATGAGGGGCTTTTATACCTCCAAGGCTACTCAAGATTCACTATTATTCATTGCGACTTGAAAGCCAGCAATATGTTGTTGGATCAGATTTTGGTATGGTCATAATTTTTGTAAAAGAGGATCTTGAAGCAAATACAGAGCGAATAGTAAAATATCAATTTCTCCAATGCAATATTCTTGATTCAAGCTTTTGCACTTTTAAACATACTCAGTGTTTGTAAAGTCTTATCTAATGCACGCAAAAACTATATTCCTCCTAAATATGTCAAAATAGCCGTATACTCAGCTAAATCTAAAAATCTGATGTTTTTAGTTTTAGAGTTTTACTTCTACAAATTATAAGTGAAAAAAGACTTTCCATTTTATTTGGTGAGAATGAGAGATTAAGCCTTTGAGATTATCCAAAACACCCATTGCTGAATTATCCATTTTTCACTCTACTCTTAGCTATGTGTACTCCAAATTCGGTTGTGTATTAAAAATGCATAAAAGGGCTTATATTATAATGTATTGAAAACATTTACTGGATTATCCATTTCTCATTCTACTATTACAAATTCCTCCTCACCAAAAATCCAAACTTGTTACAAGCATCAAAGTCCCAGCAAGAATGCTTCCACATAAACGCCTTATCCTCTGTTTATGTTGCTGAATTCAATGTTTGGCAGTTCATCATAAGCTACAACTCAACAAAAGCCCACCACCGAATTTCCCACATTAAAACATCAAATACAAGCCTAACTGAGCAACAACCATCAAACAAGTTTTAGCCATCCCTAAATTTTCATAAACAAAAATCATACAACACAATGCCATATAGGGCAGTAAAAGGAAACTCCTCCGCCCCTTTGTTCAGTGACACGTGTTTTCCCCTGTTTCGTCACCCTCGTAGCTGCTGGGGAGAGATTTTTGGAGCCGTTGGATATGAAGTAGAGTTGATGGACGGACAGGGATGCTTGTGGGAAACTCGTGATGCTTTTGGCTGTCAATGAACAGTCATCATTATTTACCGCCAAAAACCCAACCGTCACGATCGATTATCGAAACATTGCAACAATTAATTTGCTTCTCCAGGAACAATTCCCATATAAAAAACCACAGCAACTGCTTCTTGCATAAGTTTCCAAAAAAGGGAAACCACATTAACCATTCATCATGGCTGATGACAACGACGTGGACATGTTCTCCAAGTTGACGAATGATTTAATCCCCGTGATCATCTCTTTCTTGCCCTTCAAAGAAGCAGCAAGAACAAGCATTTTGTCACGACGATGGCGCCACATTTGGCTTTCGACTTTAAAGATTGAGTTTCTTGAAAGTTTCTTTGTTAGAGATGATGACAACGAAGAAACCATACAGTTGCACAGGAGTGACTTTATAAATTTCGTTCATCAATGGATTGGACAGTACAATGCAACGACTGTTAAAACGTTTCGCCTTGTGTTTTCGAGGCCATTGAACTTTCTTGTGCAAAACTGTGTCTCTTTCGCAATTGCGCATGACGTGAAGGAATTAGCCCTTGATTTTCATGATCCCGTATGGCCAGAACATGGTTCAGAAAATCATGAAGCAGCGTTTGATTTGCCCATGCATGTTTACGGCCACGTGGGTCTTGAATCTTTGGAGTTGTCTTCTTGCAATATTAATGCTTCTCAATTCAACAATTTCATTGCACTGAAGGAAGTCTCTTTGGGCTGGATTCAATTAAGTATGCAATCAATCAGAGAATTGTTGGTGCAATGCCCATTGTTGGAGAGTTTGAGTTTGAAGAAATGTTGGGAAATAGAGGACCTAGCTATCACAGTGCCTAATTTAAGGCTTAAAAGATTGGTCATTGATAAATGCGATTTTAACGAATATTGGTATGAGATTGTGGCACCAAACTTAAGGTTCTGGAAATATTCTGGGACAGAGGGTATGTTTCGTATTGAAAGACAAAATTTCCTGACTGAGGTAGAACTTGACTTTGCATTGCAACTGGATTTTGATGAAGAAATTGGTGAACTTCTATATGAACTCTTACGACAGCTTGAAATTGTTAGAGTTTTAACCGTGTGCAGTTTCTTGCTTCAGGTATCTTCTTGAGTTAGTTAATTTAATCTGTTCAAGTGCCTTTTCCCATTCTCATTTCTGAATTTGTTGGCTATGACAAACTCTGGTATAGCCATGTCAAACTAAATGAATTTGTTTAAAGTCAAGGACACACTGTGGATCCAGATTGCTATATATTTTGGATTTACATGAAACTGTTTGCTTATGAATTTTAGGTGATTCCTCATGCGGAGGAGCCATTGGGACTGACAGTTCCACTGGAAGTAAGGCATCTGATTCTGAATGCAGGCATGCACCCACATGAATATTATGGAATCAACTTCATGCTCAAGAGTTGCCCTTTGCTACAAACTCTTACAATCAACATCGGTCCTGGTAGACACTTTCCTGTAAGTGAAAGTTACATTAATGGTATCAAATTTTTTTTCTTTCCGTTTCTTATTTTTAGTAGTACCGTTTGATTTCAATGTGACATTTTGTTTCTTTTTCGGTCTGTCTACAGAATTACAAACCTCCGTTTGAATTGAACCCTGAAAAATGCTGGATTAAAAACATCGTGCGCTACCCATGCGTCACTACAAGTCTTAGAGTTGTTAATGTGAGAGGTTTCAAGGGAACAATGACTGAAGTACGCTTTCTAAATTATCTGATATTTTTTGGAAACGTCTTGCAAGAATTGAATCTCTATCTTTCGGATGAAGTTGATGAAAATGGTGCAAACAGGGAAACATATCTGCGCAGAGCTCAACGTGTGCAACAGTTCAGACGAGCCTCTGTTAATTTGCGCATATTAATATACTAAATGATGTCACTATTAGTTCCGCTTGATTCAAATAATTGACATACAAAAACTAGTTTCTACACAGTAATGGAATTTGTTAGTGCAGCGAAATGTGATTTGGAGTGTTGTAAATGTTTCCTGGTACGATTGATGTTGATTTTTGATGTTGATTGTTTTGAAAAGCTCGAAGAATCAACTGAAACCATATTAATTCCTTGTGGGGCACTCATGCACCCATGTGGCATCTGATTCAATGCTGAAACAAGGAACAGAATATTTAAAGGGCACCTAGGTGAGCTATGGAGTTAATTTTCTCGGAAAATATCGACTTGTTGCTTTCTTTTTCCTTTGCATTTTCTCTCTTTCTGGGTATGTACAAGAAGATGAAGAAAATCATCACTTTTGAGGTAAATTTTCAGAAGTCGATAATCGGCTCTCCGATAGTCAAGTTTCTCTTTACCGTCCAGGGCAAGTTAAAAAGCTTGGCCATGATGAACTTGAAAATTTTGTTGACATTTATGTTGTGTGTAGCACTTGAGAAAAAAAGGGTTGCTTTCATTGCCTTTGCATATGCCCTTGCCTGCACACAAGATTGTATAAATTGTCACATATTTAGCACTTCAAATAGAACATAATAAGCAATTGAACTCTCCTCCTACCTTGATTATATCCTCTCATTAGATAAAAGTTTCAAAAGAAGTGAAATTGTATAAATTCTGAGTTTAAACTTTAATGAACATGTGGCCCCTGTGTGTTGCTGCTTATCTTATGACGCGGTGAGAGAGAGAAAAAAAGATCACAAATGTCAATTTATTCCAGAATTGTCAAAGACTCCAAGACATTCTTTAAAAAATTCACACGTCCATCAGTCTATGGCATATATATCAACTTAAAACACAAGCTACACTATTAATATTTGGGGTTTTGTAGAAAACTGACAAGTGTTTCCCTTTCTTTTTCTCTCTTCCAGCACAAGGGTAGTAGAAAGCCTAGTTTTCAATAAATATACTTACTAATGCACACTTCTTCAAAACAGAAGAAGAATATTTATCTTAAATCTTAATTATGCGTTAAGAGGTTCAAGATTTTACCTGAGTTACAATAGTCCATTGCAAATCTGGTGGGAGTCTCACAAAATCATCAAATTTGGTCCCTATCAATATGGGAATAGCTGCCTGCACATTATTAAAATAAATTTATTAAAAAAAGTGATGAAGAAGAAGAGCATGGACTGTTCATAAAAAGAAACATAAATAAAAGCAGCTCATTAACAAGAAAACGGTTCTGCCCAAATCATGAATTTTGAGGCTCCACTCCATAAAAGAATTTTGGTGAGGTTTAAAAGGACCCAAACCATCCTGGATTTGCTATCAATTCTCTTTAATGGTGGAGCCAATTTTGAGTTTGACATAAGACCTAATAATGATTAACCAATTACAAGATTAATTCAATCTTATTTCCCTATTTCATGAACAAAGTACTCTCATTCTTAAAATGCCCATTATTGGCAAGCAATGAACAATTAGCTAATAATTACGTGAAATAAAGACTCTGTTTTGTTACCTGGTTCCACTTTCTGGCTTCACTATACCACCCAACAACACTGCAAAATCGGCAAAAGCATTCACTCTTTCCATTAATAAAATGATCATTTTTTAGTACTAAAATTTTAATCATTGATTATGATCAAACCTGTTAAGGGTACATCTGCTAGTAAGATCAAACATGAACAAAATTGCAACTGCATCTTTACAAGCAATTGGAATGTGATCAAATGACCTGCTATCTCCTGCAAAAAAAAAAAAAAATGCAGCAAGAAAATGCAAATCAAAAAACCATTTTAAAAAAAAAAAGAAAAAGAAAAAAATGAAAATTAACAAGATTTATCTAACATACCTCCAACATCCCAGATGCTAAAAGCAATTCTGGCATCTTGAACCATCAAAGTTTTATTTATCAGATTCAATCCTGTCATTTGCAAGCTTCTTTCTTGCTCATTTCCCACATACTTGATCTTTAAAGAAATAAATAAATTGAATTAAATTCAGCATATTTGTTGCCAAAGAAAAAAAATCATAAAAACTAAGCAAAGAAAAAGATTGATAAAAATACTGACCACGAAGCTTGTTTTGCCAATTTGGCAATCTCCCAACAAACTGATCTTCAAAGAAACCAAATCCGAATCCGTATCATACCCACTACTAAACGTCCTGGAGAGCTCCACAAGGCCGGCCTCCATCGTCTCCGGCGCCGGAGAAGACTCGGACGGCCGGCGGGTCAACTTCTGGTACCTAACTGCCGGCTGCTTCCCAATTGAACAAACAAGAATCCTATCCCAAATAAACCGAAAGAATCTCCGAAAAATCGACACTCTATCAGGCAACCTCCATCTAATATTCACATGAACAACTTTTCTGCAAAGCTGAGTCATGTTTTCAGTAGCCTCATGGATTATTTTGGCCATTATTGTCGTTGCTGTTGCAGCAGCAGCAGCATAGTTTCTTTAAAAAAAATTTGTTGAGACAGACCAAAGAACTAATTAAATCTATAGCTTCTGTTGTTGAAAGGTGACTGTGTCCTAACGGTTGACCGGTATTTTAATTTGATTTACGATACCGAAAAGGTCCAAATTGCCGGCGCCCCTCGGGTAGCACGTAGCATGGGCATTTGGGTCAATTTCTGGAGTCCAATCCAACGTGTTGGATTTAAGGACTCTGTGGTGTGGGAACTGGGAAAAGGGGGAATGGGTTATTATTTTTCATGAATTTTGGTACAAGGGTATTTTGGGAAATACACTTGTTAAAGGGCTAAAAACTTGTTAAAAAGATCAAAGTTTGTCCCTATCTACAGTGCACAGGCATCTTGTGAGGTGTCATTAAGATAAGAAGATGAAAAATTTGACGCTCATAATAATTATTGTTTGATGCTCTTATATATTACGATAAACGACTGTGAGAGTGTTATGATTAATCAATTGAACATTTATAAGTAAAAAATTGTTAATTATATGATTATTGGTTAAAAATAATCTTATGATTAAAAAAAAAGAAATTATAAAATACATTACAATGATCAGTTTCTTTTATATGTCAAAATATGTTTATGGATATATATTAACTAATAGAACTAACGAAAATAAAAGGTTAGGTCACTAAATCCATCATTACTTCTTGACAAAACAAATTGGCCAAGTGAAGATTTGCTTCTTTTGTGTGCTACCCAATCTCTCTCTCTCAGCACCAAATTGTCATAATAATTTGATAGCTAACAAATACTTCTTTCCAAACTTTCCAAAAGTGACCAATGGTCTTTTGATGCAGACAATTGACTAATCAACCCATTTTTTCTCTTTATTTAGTTTTATATGCAAATGAATATTGAAATTTCAATCCTACCCAAGTAATAAAACAAAAACAAAGAAATTTAAAATCACTTGGGAGTAGCATGATCAATGACATAAACCACAAGAAAAGTGGTATCTTTTTATTGGTAGATCTAGAGCAAGTGATTCTAATAAATCTTTTGTGATAAAGCAAAAGCTGCAAACACCATGACAATGACCCATACACCCTTTTATCCTTTTCAAAATTTACAAAGAGTGAACAAACAAAATAAAAGAAAAGAAAATCAAAAGAAGCTTTCGATTACTTGGCTTCTTTGCATTGAATCTTCACCTTCAATCAACCTATACTATATTATTATCTTTTTCTTTTCGACAAGAGATGTAATAATTCGATGCACTCATGGTCATATTTCATAGTGTTTGTTCAAATTCCCAATGAAATGAAGTTTACTTCTTTTATATGTATATGTGGGAAAGGGAGCATGCTATATGGAAAGCCTGCCATTTCCTTTAGTAATAGAATTTTAGATTGGTTCAAATTATTTTGACTTTTTTTTTTTTTCACTTTAGTTCATTCTTTAAGACCCTAACTGAATTGATAGAACTAAGAAAACTTCCAATTAAAATAAAACAAATTTAGAAACAAATCAATCCCAGGCTTTCAGTTTTTTCGGAAATCAACCAACTCCCAATTCTATGAATTTTATTTTTAATATTTATGATTGATAATCATATGTAAGAGTTACTCTTTCAATGTAATGATAGCTTTTTTCACCCCTCATTTAGTTTTAAGGATGTACTATTATTATAAAATAGGGATAGGAGGGGTGTCCTTATCCCTTAAATAAATATCGAAATATTATTTTAACTACTAGCCATTTGGTGGAAGGGGGTCAAGCCACCAAGGGTGGACATGTATACTAAAACAACCAAACAAAATTTGCAAAATATACTAAACTGTATTTGTTATTTATAATTTATATGGGTCAAGTGGAATTGGGTATGTTATGAAAAAGGCCTTACCAAAGATGCTATGATTAAGATATTTATAACTTAATCTTATCTAGTTATACAATATGCAGCAGCCCTAAATGCTGAATTAGTTGATAGTACAATTATCAAATAAAAAATCATCTTAATCAAGTATGATTAGGTGTGCTTTCTTTGTACTATAACCTTTATTTTATTTCATTTTCAATTTCCGTGCCAAACTTTAATTTGATGGGTTGATTAACACTCACACACGTGTTTGAGACATGAAAATAAAGAAAGGGAAGAAGCTTACTAACTGTATTAATTGACTCAATGACTTGGAGACTTGAGCGATGGGTCCTCTTTGAGACGAAGTTACCAGGAAAAGACTTTGCTTCATTGTTATCACAATTCAATTTGTGTCTGTCATTTCTACTTTTTACTAAGAACAAATTGGCCGAGTGGGGATAACCCAATTTTCAACTATGTCCATTAATGAGCTCATATAAAATTAAAACATCATTTTCAGAATCATTCACGATTAAATAAATTGTAATGTGTCTCTTTTTTCTTACGTATGAAAAAAGGCTCTAGGCCTTTTGGTATGTATTAATAGAGGAAGATAAAATAGATGTTACTAGTATGTGCACAAACACTCAGGCTACATAATACGTTGTACCAAATTTAAAGATTTCTGATCGAAAACGTTAATAAATTGTTAATTTAATATACAACATGACTTTCAAATTAGAAAGAAAATGATGGCTTATTGTTAGAAAACATTTCAAATAGCATTGGATAAATGAAATATAGTTTCTTTTATAACTGGAGGCATACAATTAAAGGCAGAGAAGACGTGGGGCTAGTGAAAATGATAAGAGAAAAATGCAAGCTTCTATTGCTCTCGTGGGATCCTTCAATGGCTTTTGGAACTCGACAAGGACGGTGCATAATGCAACTTAAAAGATAAAATTATGCAGGTGCAGCTAATGAAGTGGTCAAATCTTTCAACTGTTCTCAAATCTCTGGTTACAATAATTGTACGGCAATGAAAGAAACTCTAGTTAATTAATTATTATTATCATTAGAGCTTACGTGTTATTGTTTGATTTAGCTTTCACGTGGCAGATCGGAGTCGGGTTTCCTGATGCTCCGATTCTTTTCAGAATTTAGATTGGCGCTACTGCCACCCCTGTTGACTCTTAAAAACTCCTCCTCGATCAATAAATAATACCTATAAATCTCAAACTTTTTGTAGTCTCACTACAAAAACTAACTAGTAACTATTCACACCCGGTTTAGATACTCCTTTCTTTAAGACTTTAACTGTGAAACTTGTATTTGTTAAAAATTAACCAAAATATATATATATATATATATATATATATATAGTTCTTAATTTTGCATATCCTCCTTGTAGAGTTGTAGTCATATTTATTTTCATTTCCTCCTTTATTGCGCTGCAAGAATTAAGAAGTCAACAGTTGGGGATCGTGATGATTGGGTGAGAGGATGATTTTCTTTGAAGACTTTGTGCCATGTTCGGTTGCAGGATTCCATTTCTTTGTAATTTGATTTCCACGCAACTAAAAAATCTTATTTTTCTATATTACCCTCGTTTAATTCAATATTTCCAATTTTATCCTTAAATAAATATAAACAGAGAAACCCTAATTCAAACTCAGCCTCTCTCAAACTCAGCCTCTCAGCCTCTCTCTCAAACTCCGAAGCCTCTCTCTCAACACTTGCCTCTCTCTCAAACTCAGCGAAACCTCTCTCTCAACACTTGCCTCTCTCTCAAACTCAGCGAAGCCTCTCTCAACACTTGCCTCTCTCTCAAACTCAGCGAAGCCTCTCTCTCAACACTTCCGGCAGCTTTCACCAGCAACAAAGAGAGTCGGTGAATCCCACACTTCAACTTCGATCTCTCAATCTTCGATCTCAGGTTATTTTTTCCCCATATATTCAACTAATTATATGATTTTGTTTTTGAAGGCGTAGAATGAGCGACACAGAGCAGGTGCCCCGAAGAAGAGGCCGGAGATTGTGAATCAGTTGAAAAAGAATCATCGGAGAACTAGGCTTCCGAACACCGTCACGATTGATTCTATATATGAGAAGAATTTTTTGTCGTTAACTAGCGTTTTAGAAGCCGTTATTGTTGACGTTTATCTTCTTCCAGGTAGTTGTTCTTTTTTTTTTTTTCCTTTTGGAAGAATTAGACCCTTATTAGATTATAATTCTTTGCGGTGGCGATGATGAGGCAAATTGTACTTTAGAAATAATAATTATTTTTATTTAAATTGTATCAGTGTCTTTATTAAGTTCGATTGGGGTTAGAACTAGGTCGAAATTTTGGAAGTGCTGGCCTGTTTTCATTTTATCAATTTACTAAGTCACTTTGTATGCAATAACTATATAATAAATTAGGAAGAAGAGTATTATCAATTGTATGCTGGCCTGTTTTCATATTAACCCTGTTTTTATTTCCTATATTGTTTATTCCCACATTTAGACATGAATTGAATTATAGTTTTGGGTGCTTGAAAATTCTTGTTTAGCTGTTTATGGATCATTGATTCATGTACTGAGTATTATTCCATTGTTGTTTATGGATCATTGCTGTTTATGGATCATTGAAATAAAGTTACCCTATAATACAGGCCAACATACTGTTATTTGTGGGTACTGAGTAAACTCTATATATATTGTGTATACATGAGCAATCTTTTCATAATTCAAAAGTTGTTTTCACTGTAAATTGTAATACTCGATTTTAAATTATATGTGTTTTCATTGTTTTACTTGCTGTTTTTTTTGTTGTACTTGTTGTTTGCTACTTTATACTTGCTGGTTGTTGCTGTTTTGCTTACTATTTTTACTGTTATACTTGCTGGTTATTATTGTTTTACTTACTATTTTTACTGTTGTACTTGCTGATTACTATTATTTTTTCTGTTTTACTTGCTGTTTTTGTTGTTATACTTGTTATTTGCTACTTTATACTTATTGTTTGTTGTTGTTTTACTTGCTAGTTACTGCTATTTTATTTGTTATTTTTGCTGTTATACTTGCTGGTTAGTATTATTTATTTGCTGCTATTTTTTGTTGTTTTACTTGCTGATATACTTAATAATAATTGTTGTAATTTTTTTGTTGCAGTAATGGATGGCTTATACTTAACTAACACAGATAATTTTAGAAAGAAGAAATTGGATACACTGTTTATGCATTGGTCTCATAATATGCAAGTGGTTATTTGTTTATTAAAGTTGATACGATATGTGATGGAACAAAATCAAAAAAATTCTTTAAGACGTGAAACATATGTGCTTGATTTTTTAACAAATAGGAAAATTGTTCACCGATTAGCTTATGATAGTGATGCAACTTGCATAGCTCAACTTAGAATGGATAGGTGTGCTTTTACAAATTTATGCACTAGGCTTGAAACAGATGGAGGGTTAAAAGCATCAAAGTATTTGCTAATTGATGAACAAGTTGCTATGTTTTTACACATAATAGCACATCATGTGAAAAATAGAGTGATTAGATTTAAATTTATGAGGTCGGGAGACTCAGTTAGCAAGTACTTTCACAATGTCTTGCATTCCGTCATACGACTCCACGGAGAGTTATTGAAAAAGCCTGAGCCAGTTCCAGAAAACTCTATCGATGAGAAATGGAAATGGTTTAAGGTACATATCATAGTCATATTTACTACATCCATATGTGAATGGTTTAAGGTACATATCATAGTCAAATCCCTCCTCACCTAACACCCAAACTGTAATAAGCTACAGATCCCCAACAAGAATGTATGCACATTAATCTCATTAAAAACATTGTAATTTATCAATTTACATAGGATTTAACATAATCCAGTAAAGGTATTGTAGTACTAATCACAAGCAAGAACTAACCTTGAGTAGATACTGAAAATAAGAGGATCTTCGGTGCTGGTTCTTGTTCTTGTAAACAAGTCTTTCAAAAATGCCACATTCTGCTTGAAGCTGCCCTAACAAAGACTTGAGCTTCTCCTCAAGATCTTCAATTTGTGAATCCATAAAACAGGTTTTTCAACTTTTGCACAGGAAATCCCCTTCTACCTCATACAATTCTAACATTTAGAAATTCGACATAATCAGCAATCAATCACACAAGAACAAACAAATAGAACAACTACTTGAAATTGTGGGGTCTATTTATGATAAATTATTAATATACTAATGATAATAACAATAATATTATTATTAACAATAATTAATAATAATAATCATTTTTGAATAATAATAACACAATAGTTAAAATAAAATACAATAATTATGATAATAGTTAATTACAACTTTTTAGTAATTTGTAACAATCTAACTCATTCCAATTCTAATTTCAAGAAAAAGTAAACACATCAATGGAAATAGAGTCTAATTTAGGGGTGGCCGTTTTCCAGTTCGGTTCGATTCTGGATCAAAAACGAAACGAAACGAAACGAAATGAACTGAAACGAAACCAAACAGCTCCAAAAAATGTGAACAGAAGCCGAAGCAAAATTTAAAACCGAACCAAACGGAGCCGAAAATATTTTGGTTCGGTTCGGTTCAATTCTAAATTTTCTGGTTGGATCGGGTCATTTAATCATTTGGTGTTCAAACAATAGCTATTTCCAAAGCCTGCTTTGGTTCAGCTTTTATATGGGATAATAAATATAAAAGAAGTGGCAATTAAACTCTTAACTTTTCTTCACTACCATCAAGTCAAAATATGCTGAAACTCAAAATGATTGATTACAGTTCTTCCAGCAGTCATGTTACCGCTTAAGAAAAACAAACACAATTGTCAAGTATCAAAGGCTATGCATGAAGTTTCACAACTATATATACACAATCCAACACAAGCTTTTAACATTCACTAAAAAGAAACAGCATCCTCCAGTTAAGGATTCAAAGAAAATAGCCGAATCAATTGCTTGCAATCTTTATTTTCAGTTCTATTAATGACTCCAATCACTTCTTTCTCTTTTTCTTTTTTTTTTTAATCCAATTATACAGTAAAAACTTAACACTATGAAGCTGCACTAATTCATCAATGTACTAACAACAGCTAACTCTTTTGCAAATCATCCAGAGCTCAGCAATCCAAAGACTTCACTTTAAGCTAATTCAAAAAATTACAGCAAAATCTCAAATCCATACAATGAAATAGTATGAATGCCGAATGGAAGAAAAAGAAATTAAAACATTTGCTGCAAAAATTATTAAATTAAAATAATACAGTATTAAACACAACTCAATTAATTTGACTAATTTAATTCAGGCCAAAAATTAAAAAAAAATAAAAAACGAAATCTCAACTCACTGTCTCCGGTGGCCGGCACGATGGCAACGGCTGAACGGGGCTGCGACGGCAACCGGAGGGTGAGATGGTGACCGGAGACGGAGAGAGTGAGAGCGAGCGTGAAAGAGATAGAGAGAGGGTCTGCTGCTGCGCCGACTGCTGCTCTCGGAGTGCGTGCTGCGCGGGCTGTCGAGAGAGAGGGTCTGCCGCTGCTTACGCTTAAGTGCTTCGAGAGTTCGGGAAGTTCTAGAATTTCCGGGATTTACAGTTTTTGTTTAGGGCCGGTTGTTTTTTTTTTCTCTTTTATTCCAATTGCATGACCCGATCGTTTTGTGTTCGGTCGGTTCTTGTGTGATTGATTGCTGATTATGTCGAATTTCTAAATGTTAGAATTGTATGAGGTAGAAGGGGATTTCCTGTGCAAAAGTTGAAAAACCTGTTTTATGGATTCACAAATTGAAGATCTTGAGGAGAAGCTCAAGTCTTTGTTAGGGCAGCTTCAAGCAGAATGTGGCATTTTTGAAAGACTTGTTTACAAGAACAAGAACCAGCACCGAAGATCCTCTTATTTTCAGTATCTACTCAAGGTTAGTTCTTGCTTGTGATTAGTACTACAATACCTTTACTGGATTATGTTAAATCCTATGTAAATTGATAAATTACAATGTTTTTAATGAGATTAATGTGCATACATTCTTGTTGGGGATCTGTAGCTTATTACAGTTTGGGTGTTAGGTGAGGAGGGATTTGAGACTTTTGCAGTCAGCTAAGTTGGAAGAGTTATTGGGTTCTTGCTTTCAAGTGATAACAGGGAAAAAACCTAAGCAGAAAGTTCATCTTTTGGAAAGGTAACGTTTCTCTGCAACGTATGCATTTGGTTTTCAAGACATTATACAAGTTCTTTTATGCATATTTACAAAATCTGAAGTGCATGTTGCTTATACTAGATTGAAAAGTGGAATATTTAGCTATGAGTTTCCTAGATAGTATATTTGGGTTCAAGGAAAAGGATTTATATTTGTTCATGGGGATACGATATTCAGGCACTTACTTTAGTATTTAATCTGTCAGTTTGAAGAGGAGAAAATGTGATGATGGGAAACGTAATTTTTTGGAGCGACTTTTGGGAGCTGCACGCTTACTGTCACAGGTATTATTGCTCCTTTCTCCTTTTCATCAATTGTACTTCTTTATTATCAAACTTATTATTGTCGTACAAGATACAGACATACTTTTATGCATTGATTTTATAAGAGCAAGGCCTTCCATCTTCCCCATCTTCCCTTGTGTCTATTGTTATGTAATCATATATTTGTTGTTTCTGTTGCAGATGGTTGAGCCGATGCTGAAGGCAGCCACGTATCCTCTATTAGATATTGTTTTACCTTTTGACTACATCTTTGTTGGAAATGATTACTAATAAAATATAGGAATTGATTATTCTGTTGCCTGTATCCATCTTGACTCTAAGCAACCGGTACATTACAAGCACTGGTTTTGTTTGTCAAATCTATTTCATTACTTTTTTCCTAGTGCTGTGCATTTTTGTAGGTTAAGGTTTTCTTATTGCTTCTTTTTAGTTTCAACCTTTAACCAATTTACAGTGACGTATCTACTTTGCTTGCTCGTTCATTTTTTATGGGATTTTCTCTGACGATTTTGGCTCTGCTTGCGCGGCTTCGTGTTTTGGTTCAACAAGTGAGTTCCAGTTCATTTTTCTATAATTTATTTGTATTTGAAATTTTTGTTGTAGTGGCAGGGCAAGTTAGCATTGGAGATTTACATGAAAAGGACCATATGCAGATTTTGGCATGGATATGGAGACTTCTTTGATGTTGCATTTAGGGCATGATACCAACTATCTTTCATCTTGGGACATAATACATAATCATATGATATTTATAAACCTGCTCTTTCCTAAGTTAAAAATATCGTCGCATTTATGACTGTCTGCTGGTGGTCTCAAGTTTTGGTATAGCTTCTCCTAAGTTAATTTCTAACAGTTGGGCAGTCTTAAGTTGGGCAGGAGTTTATTACTGCAGTTGCAAACATGAAATACTGGATTCCACTGATAATTAGAAAACTGGTTTTCACGTTTTTCTTTTTCCCCTTGCAGATATTACTGGATGTTGTGTCAGTATTCAACACAGTTTCTTCTTTTTCCCAAAAGAAGCATTCTGTAAAAATAAATCAGGAAGGAATTGAGGTTAGTCTGACTCTTAAAATTTGCATTTATATTGAAAGCTGTCTACTGAATATTGAATACTGGTGCAGGTTTACAGGGAGTTCTATCCAGTAAATGAGGAATGCATTACTCTAGAATGTGTTTGGAACACAGATAAGTTTGAGTTACTTGAGAGGTCTCATAAGAGTGAGAAGAAAAGTAAAGAAGGGGATTGGGAAAATGATCTTCCTATTAGAGATTCTGCTGTACGGTACCAGAGTATTGAGTCTTTTCTAGGGGGTAAGAATGTTCGTTACTCTTAACTCGCTGTGTTCCTATGTTATGCTTTATACATCTGCTTCCCTGCTGATTTATGTGATTCTGGTATAATTTCTTCCCTCTTAACTTGTCGGTCTGATCATATGTCAATTTTAGGTGATGAACTTGATCTTGAGAAGGCAGATGCTGACAGAGAAGGCCCCATTAAGATCACCGAGGACAAGACCAATTTGTTAGCAAGCCCTTCCATTGGGAGCGATGATGTAAACCAGGTTGACAGTGGTATGAAAGTAAGAGAAATTTCAGGCACATCAGCAACCCCCGGCCAAAAAACCTCAAGCTCTTCTCCAAGCTCAAATCTTTTAAAAGCCAAGTCTGGCACAAAGAAAGTGGCATTTGTCTCAGTCAAAGGACCTGCACCAGCAACATCGGATTCATTGGATCTTCAAATTAAAGAACCTGAAAATAAAAGTGATGATGGGGAAGATAAATTTTACAATCTACTCACTGGAGGAAACCTCAAAGATAGTGTCTTCTGATAATCTTTCATCCTTTACTTATTTATTACAGTAGGTGCAGAAAAAAAGGGATTGAAGAGAGAAATCCTAGATCAGCTGAGAGGGAAAGTATCTTCATCCTAAAGTTTTGCGCGAGTCTCACTAACTCATAAACAAGGGATGAAATTCAACCGATTGTACGTATAAGCGAACCTTGGGTTCAACGAGAGAAATCTATTTATTTTTTATTTTGTATTTTAAAAAAAAAAACAAAGGGAGCGGTTAAGTTTAAATATAATTTTTTAATTCTCTTCCTATTTTAAAGAATCGAACTCTACGGTGAATATAGTAACCAATCTGATTACATTTTTTCACTCTCAAGAATCGAACTCTACGGTGAACATAGTAATCAATTCGGTGAACATAGTAATCAATTCGAACACACTCGTAGGGGCTATTAACAAGTATTTATTTATGTCTAAGTTCGGATTCGAATCAGAGACCTCTAGTGTGTTTGAGTCTGGATTCGAATCAGAGACCTCTAGTGTGTTTGAGCCTGGATTCGAATCAGAGACCTCTAGTGTGTGAGACTAACGTGATAACCAACTACACGCTTCATGCTGCATTTGTATTCATTTGTAGAATTGATTGGTAGCAAAATTTTTAGTTGAATGAAACTTTTAGGTTTTTAGCCAAAATTCAGCCTCCAACACGTATTTTGAAGTGATTTCAGAAGTAGCAAAAAGGAAAATAGAAATATCTTTATCTGAAAAATGACATGAATATTGTTAATGTATATTATTGAAGATATTCGATTTACGAAAAGGGCTCAACGTTTTGCATTGTAATAATAGTTTTCTCTTTCTGCGCCATTGCACAAGGATATTTCCGTCAAATTACAGTCTAAGTTTGGGATAGAATTTTAAGGAAGTGATACAAACAAAATTCGTGAAGCATCGTAACGGTAAAAGATCACTTACATGGTGAGTGAATAACAGTGACAGTTTAAAATAATTGAGAGATTGAAGAAGAGAAGAAGAGAAGAAGAAATCAAAGAATTGAACAGAAATGGTGAATGTTGTACATCAAATATCGCCTGCTCTCGTTCAATGTTGCCCTTCTTCTCCTTCTCCTGCCTCTATCCATAGGTATTTCTTTTACTTAAGCTACATTATTCTGTAGCTTCTGCAGCTGCTGCTTTATTTTATTTTATTTTTTATTTTTAAATAAAAAATAATTTAGCAATTTTTGATGAATTGGGTTTTGATTGAACTTACTTTCCAAACTTATCTCTTGTGCCAATGGCTATGAGGGCACTTTGAGAACATGATTATGAAGATGATAAGATAAAGCTGGGTAAGAGTTGTTCTTGAAGTGTTTTTTAGTTCATTTGGGTGTTGATGTTCTCTGAATGTGCAAAATGTAGAAGGACGTGTTTGGCCTTACGGGGCTTAATTCCGAAATTCATTCATTTTCTAGATGCTTCTTATCACATCAAGGGAAGCACTTATTATATTATTATCCATTTTTACAATCATGAGATTATTTCTGTCCTTAGGTTTCAATTAGTTGAGCACAATGAACTTCAGAGGATACCCTTTTTTGTGCATTGGTTATCGGTATTTAAATATCTCCTTTTGAGATCAAATAACTAAAGACTGATTTGTGGCTGTCGTAACGTAGGTCTGAAAGACCCAAGTGAAATAATCAGAATTTATTTTCTGTCAAGTTTGGCTATTTAGGATTTCATTGTCCATGGAAGATGTACAATTTTGTGATCTCTGACACGTAATTTCTATTAAATTATTTTGTTGTTCTGCCTGTCTAGGGCAAATCCAAGGAAAAAAGTGTTTAAATGCTCCTTTGACAACCCTGTCTTGAATAAGATTGTTACAAGTCACACCTCAAGGCATGTATTATCAGGGCTTGCTGCCTCCATAATATTTCTTTCTCAAACAAACCAGGTTAGTTGATTTGATTAATAGAACACACATGTTGTTAGCTGTGATTTTCGCATTATGTAAGACTTTTTATTACTTCAGACAACTTGATCACCATGCTGAATGTATAAATCAAATTTTCATCAACATCATCTCTTTGTGCACAGAAAATGGACAAGATTTAGTTCTAATCACTCTGTGTGCATTTTCTTATGAGCTTCTATTCAAAGAATCAACCATTTATCATTACCCAAATTAGTGCATAACAAAGGAAATTTAGAATTTTGCATGTTCTAGTCAGGTTGATTTCATTAATAGTGTGTATTAAGTTCCTGTTGAGTTCCTCTTGATTTGCTGGAGCCTGTAAATATAAAAATACCACTGTGATATACACTTATTTTTATTGGATCAGTATTAGACGTTTCTAACATTTATCCTCGTCTTGCTTGGAAGGTCATTGCGGCAGATTTGCCACATTTCCATAACATCTGCCAGCTTGCAAGTGCAGCAGATAGAATGCGGACTCTTCCAATTGATCCAGGGTCTGATGAAAGAAGTGGAATGCTAATGATGATGAGAGGTATGACAGCTAAGGATTTTGATCCTGTCAGATATTCTGGAAGGTGGTTTGAAGTAGCTTCACTGAAACTTGGATTTGCTGGACAAGGTCAAGAAGATTGTCACTGCACTCAGGTAAATGGTAGGGGTAGGAATTGTATTGACTTGTAATGTAGATATTGTAATTATTTTCTGTGTAACTGCTTCACCGGCAGATAGGGGACTTAATATCTTTTCCATATCACACTTTACAGTTAGCCTCATCTGCATTTCAGATTGATGAAACTTTGTAGCATGATAGGCTTCTTGTATCCATAAGATACTTAAAGCCTGTGGCTACTCAATCTGGCAAGCATTTGAATCGTACTGTACATAGAAATTGATTTGAAGAGCCATAAATAATGGAGGATGCATAGAAGTGATTATTTAATGGATACAAACCTGAGTTGATGTGTCTCATTTCTATTCAATTTATGTTGTTTTTGTCACAACTTTCTCCCTTCAAATATCTAAATGCTTATATATTTTCATATATCAATATGCAGGGTGTGTACACATTTGATATGGAAAACCCCTCTATCCAGGTTGATACCTTCTGTGTTCATGGGGGCCCTGATGGATATATTACTGGGATAAGGGGAAAGGTTCAATGCCTTCCGGAGGAAGAATTGGAGAGGAATGAGACTGATCTGGAAAAGCAACAGATGATTAAGGGAAAGTGTTACCTGAAGTTTCCTACGCTGCCATTTATTCCAAAGGAGCCCTATGATGTGATTGCTACAGATTACGACAACTTTGCTCTTGTTTCAGGAGCAAAAGATAAAAGTTTTATTCAGGTAATTAAAAAATTTGAGAAGACAATGCTGCAACGTTTGTCCCTTTTTTCAAACTTGGCCAAACCTAATCTGCTAATTATTTATTAGGTAGTTAAAGAATGTTCTTACCATTGCCATTTTGGATTTCCAATTGTAAAGTTTATTCTTTGGCATCAACATTTCAGATATACTCAAGGACACCTACTCCAGGACCAGAATTCATAGAGAAATATAAAAGTTACTTGGCGAATTTCGGCTATGATCCCAACAAAATCAAGGACACTCCGCAGGACTGTGAAGTGATGTCTAATAGTCAGCTAGCTGCAATGATGTCAATGCCCGGAATGCAAAAGGCTCTTACAAACCAGTTCCCCGACCTAGAACTGAAGTCTTCTGTTGAATTCAATCCATTTACAAGTGTATTTGACACTTTGAAGAAGCTTCTTGAGCTCTATTTTAAGAAGTAACTAAACTTTCAACGTTAATGCACTTTCTGTACTTCACACAATAACTTACCGAACATTTCCTGATAAGTCAATGTATAAATTAAATAACCACATATCTCTATTATTTTCAAATGAATAGAAGTCTCCACTTTCAAAAATAGTTGTATCATTGTGCTTAATCCTTACACTGTCGATCACTTATCTAGCCTGAATTTAGTTAGTTATCAGGGGCTCTATGGCTCTCTCCTCTATTTTAAGCTTTATACATTTTGGATTGTTACTAACTAAATCTGTGGACAAATGAAATTCACTCGTATCTTGATTAGAGAATGGAGCACACCTAAATATAAAAACTGCCCCTCTTCAGTTTCCTTTGATTGTTGAATATTATGTAATAATGTATGAATATTTTCTTAGGTGACTAAAATCCTCGGCCTAGCAAGCATATTACTCAAATAGATTGCCAAATTCATTATGAACACACAAAATGCCTCTTCATAGAATCCATGTTTATCTGAATATAACAGCCTAAGAGAGTTGTTACATCGTGAACACAGGCATGCCAAATACTAAGTAATAGAAATAAGCTTTTGGTCTTTTGGAGGCAAAAGGTTAAAAAAGGAAAAAAGAAAAATTCGAGAGTGATATGTAAAGCAGTCGAAGTTGTAACTTACAACAGCCAATGCATAAAATTTAGTGATTCTATACTTTCCAACTAACTACCATCCCAATTTTATAATTCCAATGTATCATTCACCCTTGAATAATAGATTGGATTGATAAGTAATTTTATAAGTTTGTAAATAAATCATTCAATTAATAATTGACAACATCACTGGGGATGAAAATATTAGGAACAATACAAGTCTAATATTATTCAATAAAAAATATTCAAATAATATATATATATATATATATATTTTTTCAAATCACGTGATTACCTACCTATAGTTGGACAAATTTAGCATGATTTAATTTAACTGAAAGATGCAAACATGATTTTATTTATTAAATACATGTCGGCGAATTAAATGATCTAATAACTTGAATGTCGAGTACCTTAACATACTACTCAAAATCGGAGATTTAATAAAGATATTGAAGAAAATTAAAATACTAGTAAAATGAGAATGAATTTGCTGAAATGTGAAGCAATAATATTGATCCATACTATTTGGTAAGGGAGAGCAATAGAGCAAATGGGCTGTTCATCCGTTAAGTGACGAGCTTGTTTACTATGCTGCATTGGACGTGCATCATGTTTTTCAAATTGGTCATGAATCGCATCTACAAAGGCGTAAGTTCATTATGCAGAATCGAATAAAGAAGGTAGAAAACCAGCAAAATGAAAACAAGATAGATAAATAGAATGTAGAAAACGTGCGAAATGAGAACAAGAGAGATAAAAAGAATGTAAAAATAAGAAAAACTTAAACTATGCTTAATTTAAAAGTAAGTATGAAAATTTGAAATTGAAATGTAAAATAGTCAATTTTTGTTTCAATGAAATAATAAAACAATCAAAATTACCAATTTCTTAAAGACTCCATTTTACAAATTAAAAAAAAAAATTGTATACATGTTATAATATATATATATATATATATGGAGCCGTTCATTCAAAGAGGTTTTACATATTTAACTATACTTAAAAAAAAACGTTGACTATATACATTTAATGTAAGGGATAATGTATATTTCATCCTTGATAAATGTTATATTTACCACTTATATCCTAATTAGAAAATTTTAGGATATTTATAAGTAGTTTGATGCCAAAATTAAAGAAATGATTAGAAGGATTAGTCCAATGTAATTATCAAAAGAGTGCTTACATTTTTTCATTTCTTGTAATCCTAATTACTTGTGTTAGTTTTTAGTTTTCGTTTTAAAATATCAGACCTTTATGACTATTTTGTCTTTGTTTTCAAAATTAATTCTATTATCTCTTAACGGGAGAGATGAAACATGTAATTAAAAATCTAGTAGGGATGTAATTAGTAAATATGATATAGATCAAGGATGAAACATACATTCTCTCATTTAATATATGTCTATGGGTTAAATATATCTATAAAAGAAGTAATGAGAATCCTATACAATATCGGATTTTTAAATAAATATTTTTATTCTTGTACCTTTGAATGGAATTCATCGTAATAAAATCCCATGAGTTGTGTATTTAATTCTATTTAAAAACAAACGATATATACAATTGAAATAGTTGTTATATAATTAGTTGAATTTGTTTTTGCACAATGTATTCTGGAAATGCCTTGTGGACAAGGATTTGGTGAAAAATTAATTCAAAACCAGCAAGGAAAGCATGAAAGAAATGATAATACGTGAAAGTGTTCATCATGACAACTCTATTTGAAGGAACAAATAATATTTCATCTGGGGTCAAGCTTCTTCTATGAGGCAATTCATCAAACACTTCATTACTTTCATCAAACATATCCTTAACCGCAATAAGTCCATTTTACCGTCTCAATTTATCATGTCCAATCACTCTCTCTTTCTCACCCTAGAAACAAGTGAATCTGTAAAATTTACATAATTTGGACTATTAATAAAATTAAATCTTTGATATATAGTAATTTTGACAAAATTATTAAAGATATAATAAATTTTTCATCATATAAATAAAAAATTATATTAATATAGTTTCCAAGGTACAACAGTTAGTGTTTACCAAATTCTTTATTGTTATAACTTTTAAACTACAGCTACTTAACCGCAATCTCAAAGACACCCCGAATAGGTTTGGCATAATTTAGCTGTATCCAAAATAAAGTTAACATAACTTTGTTAAATAATTAAATTTATGTCAATGGATAACTTAAATATAGTCTTGTTTTGTGGCATACAAAATAGAGTTAATTGAGATATTAAAAAACACCAAAATATTTAATATGTCCTGTCACGACCTTTGGCTTGCAACCATGTACATTGAGTATGTTGAAAGTTTCTTTGTCACGAATAATCAAAATGAAGAAGTAAATTCACAGATTTTGTTCATCAATGAATTGGAATATACAATTCAATCATTCATGCTGAAATGTAAAACTGCACTTCTTTCTAAACTAGTTGATATCTTTCTAATGAAGTTGATGCACATGATTAACCCAACTAACCTTATTTGAACAGCGCTTCACTGATGAAATTTGTTAGTCACAAGACTTATTTTAATACTGTAATGAAATGTAATTTGGATTGTTTGCTCTTAAAAGAAATTTAAATAAAAGTGATGTCCTTTTTAAATTTATAAATATTTTATTGAATTTGCAGTGTGACACCATGAATTATGCTAATTATGAATGCATTATTGATTGAATCAAATAGCAATTTATTGAAAATTCCACATAGATAAACTTTCTGATTTAATTCTTATCATAACAATCCCCCAAAGTATTAATGATAAGTGTAATATTAGAGCTACAATCTCATACACAAATTGATATGACATTTTTTTTTTTGGATATATGAAAACATTAAATAATAAAAGTATATCACGAATGCCATGTAGTATTTTCATTCATCCACTCGTATGATACCACATCAATACGTTGAAAAGAACTTGTAGCATTAAGCTACTATTCTGTACTCTTAAAATATAGCTCAATAAATCAAAGTGTTGTTTTTATTCTATCTATTCAACTTGGTGTCACCATAACAATGCTGCATTATTTTGGTAGAGAAGAGAAGCTAAGAACTCGTTTCCTAGTGCGTGCGGAACATGTATATTTTAGATAACAATTAACTATAAATAATATTAGTATGTAAGCTTTTTTTTTTCTTTTTTTCCTTCCTGTGTCTCTTGCATCATGTTATATATTTCATAAAGTTTCTAGGAGAGGAAAAGAATTATTCATGGTTTAAGCAAAGCAATAGTTTGTGTGTGAGTTCAGCATGTAGCATAAGCAGTGACCAAAGCAAGGCAAGGACGATGACCTTCTTGTGCCAAACAAAATATTATAAGAATCAAGCAAATCAAGAATAGTACGGTCCTACAATACTTCAGAATTTCCTCCAGCACAAATAGAAACACACTCTATCAAGTCTATCATTTTCATCCAACACAAAATGATCAATTCATTTTCTTTGATATGCGATGCCAATACATATTATCTGAAATTACTACTATGAAATAGCTTTGGCCGCGCATGATTAGATAGACAAATAATTTCCATAAAGATGGCTAATGACCTCATGAACTTACCAACAATCATACATTGTAAAACTCACATATTACATGATGGGAAGCAATATTTCCAAATATGAAAACTAAAATCATAATGATCAGAATGAGTAAGCTCATGCCTTCTGTACTGAAAAATTAAGAATGAAATCCTTGATTTCTTCACTTGGAGCTCTTTCAAGAGCAGTCCTTCCATCTGCATCCTTGACAGTATAGCTAGCTCCAGCTCTCAAAAGCTCTTCAATTTTCGGCTTGTCACCTTCCGAGGCAGCCAGCATCAGTAAGATGTCAACTGGATGGATGTTCTGGCTCAGAAGTGCTTCCATCTTATCATATGTACCCTCAACGGCAAGCATCCCCATGTAGTTGAAGTACTATAAGACAATAAAGTTTCTTCAGTAGTCAAAATAGAAAACCTTTCCATGATCCTAATTGATAATGTCGATCCTAATTGATAATGTATTTTCACTTCCAACAAAAGCAGTTTAAGACATTTCCATTCATACGATAGTTTAGTTGAACAATTAAATCATATTGAGCTAAAAAAATTTTAATCAAGCATAATTAGGTAAGTTTATGACCATCATGCTACCTTTCTAGCAGACACATATAGTAAAATCCTTCAAGAAGTGGCAATTCTACTACAAATTCTCACTTCTGGTCACAATTAAGAACATAAAACTTTATATTCTAATTCTTCTCTGCCGCAGACATCCGCATTTTGTTAAATTTTGTTATACCACATCCTTGTAAATATCAAATAAAGCATCTCATCAATTTAAACTACCCCAAACTTCATAATTTATTCACACATCTTACATCTAAACATTTGAAGCCAAAAATAAAAAATCCCACAATAAAGAAATTTAATCTATGAATAAAGGCTAAATCTACATGCCAATGGAGAAAGAGTGAGAGAAAGAACCTGCTCAACATCATCTCTATCAAAATCATCCCTTGACTGGCTCCCATAAATGCCTGCATTTTCAGCATCAACACCATTTTTACCGAACTTGAACCAGCACTGAGTTTTGGACCCATTTGAGGGTCCTATTTTAGAGGGTCTCAAACATTTCAGATTATTTTTAGTACCCAGAAACTGGGAACTGAATTTTGTGCTAGAAGATTGAGAATTCGAAGGTTTTGAAGCAAAGCGTATGCTGGCTGTAATGCATGGGATTGAAGCCATAACTCAAAATTTTTATCTCTGAAACTTCGAAACCATATGAAACCGGCTTATCGCTTCAGTTTCTGTTTACACGTGTGGACAGTGCAGTGTAAGGGGGAAGTAATAATAAAAATTGTGGGACTTGTTTCACGTGATTAATTGGGAAGTATGATCTGGACCGTTGATCAGGTTGTTTTTTTGCAGCCATTTTTCAAACACACAAATCAGATAATATTGGGCTGGGCTAAACATATCTGCAGAACAGATCATTTTTGAACCAAGCCCAACTTTGCTTCACTAACTCTTAAAAACAGTCGTTCTGTTTTTATTTTATATTTTTCGGTTTCTCATACATTAATTCGGAGATGGGAGACACCTCTCTGATTTCTATTTTAAGAAGCTTGATCTAGTGTATGCCATCGCATGCATGATGAATTTCTATAGGAGGATCTTTGCTATGGGGCCAGCACCTCCAATGAAACCTCGCCACAGTTGCACGATGGCTAGATCACATTTTCACACTCCTTTTACAGTAGTGTTAGTTGTTACTACCACTATGACTTACCTCTACAGTATTTGCAATCCACTCACGGCGTTTTTTAAATTTTTAAGGTTACGTTTGGATGTTGGATAAAAGGTGGGATTAAATTAGTTTGAACAATAAAAAAATTAGTTTAATTTAGAGTTATGTTTAGCTGTCAAAATTAATAAATTAGTTATAGGGTTATTAATCTCTATCTTCACATGGGTTTAAATAGGATTAGATGTCTTATAAGAAAGATTATTAATTTCTCTTTTATTATATTTAATATATACTATTTGTCCCTTCTTATTTTTTTAATGATTAATAATTCTTTTGAAAGCATAAGTTTATAACAGTACCTTTGTTTTCAAATATATTTTTATTCTATTTATTATAAATTAAATAAATCGAACGAAGAGAAATTAAAATAAAAAATTAAGTATTAAAAATAAGAAATATATGTTTTGATAAAAAAAATTAATAATAAAATATTTTTCTTGTACTTTTTTATTTTATAAATATTTTCTTAAAATAAATATATAAGAAAATTATTATAAAATGATAAAAATATAAAAAATTATTATAAGAAAAATATTTTATATTAAGTTTTTATTCACAATAAAACATATATTTCTTGTTTTTAATACTTAATTTTTTTATTTTAATTTCTATTCATGCGATTTATTTAATTTATAATAAATAGAATAAAAATGTATTTGAAAATAAGGATAATATTGTAAATTTATGTTATCATGGGGTTATTGACCATTAAAAAAAGAGCAAATGGTAGATAATATATATTGAATATATTAAGGGAAAAATTGACAATCTCCTTGTCTTATAATCTAAATTTATTACTAGTATCAAAATTTTATTCAATAATTTATTTTTAACTTTTTTAAAAAAATTGAAGATTAAATCTAAATTTTTTATTCAATAATTTGTTTTAACTAGTATGTAATACATTAAACATAAAAAATTATTCAATTATTTAATTACAATAATTTGTACTTTAAATATTAAATTTAACAAATAATAATATGATTTAAAAAATAATATATATTTTAAATAGTTATTTTAACTTCAATAAATTAAATTTAACATAATCATATTTAACACTGTACCAAACAAAAGATAATATTATATAATGGAATATAATTCAATCTAATCTAATCTACTCTAAATCTCAAGAATTAATCAAATCCATTGTAGCCTAAGAGTAAAACCAGAACAAATATAACAGCCATTATTGATGTGCAGTTGCAATGGGACAAAGTTCTTTTAAGTTTCAACAAAATTGGGAGGTGGTTCTTTATTTACATTTACTCCTGCCTTACCAATCAACTGTATTACTGTAGTAAGAACCCAGAAATTGAATCTTTTCACATTGTCGATCGGTCAAGTACAAAGCCTTCAAATCATTTATTTCCCATGAATCTTGAA
Source organism: Murraya koenigii (assembly GCA_025617385.1). NCBI lineage: Eukaryota > Viridiplantae > Streptophyta > Magnoliopsida > Sapindales > Rutaceae > Murraya > Murraya koenigii. The sequence goes on from CM046817.1 coordinate 21,737,293, forward strand.
AGTAAATCATCCATAAGCTGTGCCCATTACTGTAAAGCCATCAAGTTGCTTCACCAAACTTCAACCCGTACCCTCTTCCTTTTTTATTTTTTGCCTTGCCATTGAAGACACAAAAAAGAAAACAACAGCTTACTGAAAATGGTCATGAATGAGCTCATCCTTCTTTTAAAATCTGACATGGTCATTTGATGAGGACTATTACACAACCATTTTCACATAACTCCTCACCAATTGTGATTGACTTGCTGATATTACAACTTAAATGTGCACCTAAACATGTAACTTGACAAATGACATTGTGTAATTAAAAAGGCACATATCTTGTTAGAAATTTCAAATGTTTTTAACTGCAGGCACATGAATACAATGACTATATACATGTCACCATCCAACCTCCAACTAGCTATGGATAAAGAACATGAGGTAAAGAATTCATGTCAAAGCACTGGGTATAATAAGGCCAATGAACAAGTGATCCAGACTCAAAAGCAACTTCCCCACCAACACTAGACCCAAAAGCTGCCCACTATTCATCTACAATCTTCTTTCACTAAAAACAAACAGAACACGTATAAATCCAGCAACTTTGCCACTGAAGTTCCTGAAAACATGGCTGCACCTGCACACACTCCTGTAGAAATAGGCACTAGAGGCACCGTCGGATCCCTCATAATGAAAGAAATTGAATACTTTAGCCAGCTTGAATTACGCTGCCAAGATGACTCACAGACGCCTCAAACTCATGTTACAGAGATGGCTACGTCCAGTATTAATTGTAGACCAACTGGCACATCTGTGACGACAAACCAAAAGAAGAAAAAGAGAAGGGGCAACAGGTTGCCAAGCATATGTTCAATGGTGGAAGTCTCGGCTAAGAGTCAGCCAATTGGGATTTCAGGTTTTAGTTACAGGAACCTGAAATCTGATGTGAAGAAGTTGCAGGCTTAGATAATACTCTCAGAGAGCTTTGAGAATCCAAGCTTCTTGAGTTTATTTGTTATAGGATTGGCCCATGTTCTATCTGGTTGCCCGCATCTTATGTTCACAATTTCAACAATATTAGGTCCTTTCTTGTTGGTTTTCTGCCTGTTGGGTGTTCTATCAGGCATTTTATTATCAGAACCTAGCATTGGGACCCGATGGGTACTTTTAGTGTAGCTTTTTGTTTTCTGAACAACTTCATGGCTTCTGCGAATAGTGTTGCTGCTGCTGCTGCTTGTACTAGCTTCATCTAATGATTTCCTTGGTTGTAATCTTTTAGCACTGGTAGCACCACAAACAACTGAAACAGGTGGTGTTTGAGGTGTCTGAGGTGCAGGTTTAATGGATTCCAATTCCCGAGTCATCAGGGAACTGATCGTTCCTGTGGTGCCAACTTTGATGGAACCTCCACCGTCCTTGATAGTTTCTAGTGTATGAACCATGTTTCCCCACAAGTTCCAATCAGAAGTCTAAGAAGAGATCTTCCAAAAGATGACGTTCTTAGCCCTCAAATCTCGCTTGGAGAAAGATTGCTGATCAAAGGAATTAAAATCCTGTAAAGCAATAACACCGCCCAATACATGTAGATGTGAGTAATATTTTCTGGTTGAAACATAGCTCATATTCTTAAGAGTTAAGTTAATTTTTTTTCCCAAAAATGATATAGTTAGACTCGCAAAGTAAAATGCTACATATTGAAAGAAGAAAAGCCGGATAATTCCCAGTTGATTTTCTGTTAGCACGTACTCTAACTAACACGGCTTAACTATATGTTAAGAAACTGCAAGTCCTGCATTAAGGCAACGAAAACAAAAGAACAATTAACCTAAAGAATGATAGATTTCCTGGAAAAGGCAGAATCGAAAAACTCAGAACAATTACTTCAGAACTGATAGAAACAGTAAAACCATGTTTAGACTGAAATGGTATAATATCTTAACATACAAAGAACATTCCAGTAAAACAACTGCAGCTTGTAAATGAACTCGAGCGAAGGCCTGTTTAATTCACAGAAACTTAGCTGGAAATAGGATCATTAACACTTTCAACTTCCAGGTAAACAAATCAATTAAGCCAAGGTCAAAATTGTCTTTATAAATGTTCTCCAAGTTTCCAAGCACTGAATGAAATCCAGGATGCAACTGGAAATGACTTTTAAAAAAAAAAAATCAGGTCAAAGGACAACAAGAAAATAACATTCAATCAAAACTGAAGTTATAAATTAAGGAAAAGATGATGACATATCCACAAACAAAACAAGATATAAACTGACATTAAATACCCAAAAGCCCCCAACAACCTCAGACAAATGCATCTTTTTAAAGCTTTCAACAACCCAAAACTCATAAACATGCCATAAATCATACAAATACAGCAGAACCGAACAACAAAAATTTAAGCAGATCATAAAGATAAAGATTTTAAAGCATACCCAATACAACAATCAAGACCACTGTCATTAAACTTGAGCAGCTCAGCTAGTTTGATGAAGATGACGGAAGAAAATGTAAGCTACCCACCCAAAAATCTAGTTCCTTTTGTAGGTTAGATCTCAGACAACTTCTGTAGTATCTAAAAAGGCCACAAAATCATCACATGCGAGATAAGCTAACGACAACTTCAAGAACTCTTTCTAATGAAACCTATCCGTTTTTTTCACAAAAGCTTGTCTGTTTGTGCCGTGTGTATTATATAATGTGCATCGACTGGTGGTCGAGGCACACCAATCATGGTGCAGTGAATGTCATTAACATTAACCCCAGCCATTTGCTAGTAGCTTTCATTGGGTCTTGTTATATATTTTTTTTAACTAATGGTAATATTACATCCAGGGTAAAGATTAAATAATAATAAAGTTATTGTAATAATAATAATACCACCTTTTTTTTAAGATTCAATCTCATTCACTAACTATTAATATTCAAATTCTAAAATCTAAATGACCGTATCAATATTTAAATTTTAAATGACCGCAAGCGCAAAACCCATATATTAAAAAAAAAAAAAACTTCTATCCAAAAAGGAAAAAATTAACACCTAACATATTTAAGGCCCATGATATTACACTTTTTAGAGGTTTAAAAATAATTTTAAAAAATTAAAAGATAATTTTAATGTATAATTAATTTTAATGTGTAGTAAATTTTTTTAAAAATAATTTCTGAAAAAACCATCATCTTTCAATTGATTTTAAAAATTTGAGAAGTATAACTTTTTAAAATCTGATTTTAAAAATTAATTTTATATTTAATATAATTTCATATATATTATCACATACTATAAAAATTCAAAATTTATTCTTATTAATTAAGAAATAAAATTATTAACTTTGAGGAGATTATTATTATTATTATTATTATTATTATTATTATTATTGAGATAATAAAATAAATAAATAAAATTAATAATATAAAATATCTATTTTACTTATCAATTATTACATATGTACATTAAAAAATATTTTATATACATATTTATAAATATGTAAATAAATTTTATTCAATTTGATGTCTAATTCAGTTATTTACATTTTTATAACAGTTTAACAGTAAAATTTACTGAATATATGCAATTATTTTTAAAACTTATAGTACTTTTAAAGATAAATATTATCAAATATTTAACCGATTATCTTCATAACTGATTATTTCTACCGTAAAGCTAATAATAAATATTTTACAAATTATAATGACTTTTATATTTTTTTAGTTAGATTTTTTTAATACTAATTTACAGGACAACGATATTATATCGTTATTATATTTACAATCAGTATCTACAATTGAGTCCCCTCTAGTTCTGGAGTTCTGTCTAGATTTTTAATCATCATAGGTAGAGAACTCCATTCAATTATTTGATAATGGCGTGCATATTGATCCTATAAAATTTTGTCCAAATTTTTAATTCTCACAATTAAAATACTTCACTCAATTATTTAATAATTAATTAAATCACTTAATTATTTAATAATTAAAAAAATTAAAATTAACTCATATAAAAAAATTAAAATTAATCTTCATAAATATTTTTATAATAATTCAAACCCTTACTCTGAATTACAAGTGAGTCCAAGCTCTCAATTACAAGCCCATTCATTTTGATTGAAAAAATAGTAGATCAATGTGAGAAATATGGGAAATTTACATAATTAACCAGCCTCATTTTGTATTTTTCACAAATAACCTTTCTACATTTTTTCGATCATAATTAGTCAAACTCTAATTTTTCGGACAAAGATACCCTTGTTTCGTCACTGGCCAAAATTCTCGCAACAGTTCATCGAGTTCTAAGACGGACGATCAGAGACAACGGAGGACAAGCGTAATCTGTAATTTTTTTTTTTAATGAATTTCGGGCTACCATCGGCGCGGTGCTGCCGACACCACGCGATGGCTGCGATGGCACGCAGCCATTGCACCAGAATCTGGTGCGATGGCGATGCGTCATCGCGCCATCGCAGTCACATCGGTCGACCATCGCATCCACATCGTCGGAATGCTGCGACAGTACCAAATTCCATAATCCCGCATTACAGAATTTGGTGCAATGTGCATGCCGCATTCAGATTATGGGGTTGTAATTTCTAGAATTTGGTGCGACGGTGCACTGTCGCATAATTTTATGCGACGAGTGCTCGTCGCACTGTAATATTTTCCGAAATTTTATGATAGATTTTTTTAATTTTTAAATTATATAATTATAATTTAATAATGTTATATTTATAATGAAATATGGCGGATTCTGAGTATGTACCGGGCATGATCGCGGATACCTTACTGCTGCTCATTTTCTCGAGCGTATTACAAGTATGTGTAAGTTAGATACGATCGTAAAAGCTATTGAGGGTAAGTTAACAAAGCGACGGTTGCAATTATTCAAAAAGGATATATTTGGCCATTTCTTAGAGTGTCGAAGCTTTCCATTCAGTGGCGTTATTATGCATAATTTGTTGCTAAGACAAGTGGCCTGTAATGAGACAGATCAGTTGTGGTTTGAAATTGGTGAGCATTTGATATGCTTATCAATTGGAGAGTGGTGTTTAGTTACAGGACTTTGTTGGGGTGAAGATAGTGTACCGAAAATGATAAAAAAGAATCATAGGTTGCTTAATACGTATTTTAATGGTCTGTTTCGCAATTTAAATCTTGGCGAATTCGACGAAAGGTTTGGTAACTTAAACTTCGACGCTATGGACGACAATGATGCAGTAAAAATTGCACTATTTTATTTTGCAGACAGAGTTCTAAATGGAAGAAAAGTTCATAGTCAGATCAACTTTTTATTGCTTAACAAGGTGGATGACATTAATCACTTTCGAAACCGTCCATGGGGTTGTTTGTCATGGGAAACGATATACGATAGTCTTGACAATGCATTGTATGGTAAAATGGAGAAATTTAAGAAGACTCGCTTGGAAAAGCCAAATCATAATATTGAAAAGTACAATGTTTACGGCTTTACATCTTGAGTTCAGGTACGTTAAAATCGTGCTACATTGAAATTATATTCTTCGATAATTAGTTTGTTAATAGTAAATATTTAATACTTTTTTAATATTGTCATTTTACTTATTGTAGGCATGGATGTTCGAAGTTATTGAAGGGCTGCCATCACAGTGGGTCGTGAAAAAAAAAAAAGATTCCACGCATTGTACAATGGAAGCCCATTGCTTCCTTCAAAATCAACTTCACTGTTGTGAATTCATTGTTTAATGATAACTCTCGTCTTGTAAGTAATATTACTTTGTGCAATTGTATATTATTGTTTTTCATATTAGTAAATAATACTATGATTCTACTAACCTAAAATTTGGGTTGAATTATCATAGGAAAATGTCCTACAAACCATCGAGCTGAACTCTAAAGAGAAAGCACAAAAATATTGGCAAGCTGTAAAGGATTATTTTCCATATATCCCAAGTTGGGTTTGTAATGTGAGTATCTTATAAGTAATGTTACTTTGTAAAGGATTATTTATGTATTTATAAGTAATGTTACTTTGTGCAGCATCAACCATTCATCAACGCACCTCCCATTATGGCTGAAACAGAGGAGAATCAAAACATCGCAAGTGCCGCTAGCCCAACACTGGAGCCGCAAGGTCTCGTGGAGGAGGAGCTTCTAGCAGAAGACCATCATGAGCAAACACATGAATCCAATGACACATATGATTTAGAGGTTATAAATCATTTATTTTCTGTATATATATATGTCATTCAGAGGTTATATATATTTATTTAAACTTATAATTTTTTAAATTCGTAACAATCAAGGACAAAGTTTAATAACGATTATATCATTCGACGGATGGACAAGATTGATCGTTCTATATGTGAATTGAAGTTAGCCTTTGAGGCAGAGCGTAAAGAACACAAAGAATTTAGAGAAGCGATAATGGGATTTATTAGTTCGTATACTGAACGCTCACACGGCCCTTCTCCGACTACACATTCGTATGCAGTGAGAAAATTTAATATGTCATTAGTGCGTTCTTTTAGCTTTTAATCCGTTATTTATTAAATTTATTTATCTTGACAAATGGATAGATACCAGATGATTGTGGAGTGTATACTGACGTAGATAATCTGATGATTTCCAGTCCTATGTCATTATATACTTTTTATGGGGATGTCAGTGGACAGAGTGGGCAAATTCTTAAGGAGGCGCCGCCGGATATTAGTAAATTTGGCCGTTCATATAGAAGATCTTATATCTTTAATAGTCCATATTTGATTCCGTCATTCAAACGAGGGAGGAACATCAATCATCTGCCTACACTCCAACTAGTGGATTGCCAGATCGATGAACGAACGAGTGTAGATATAAATCCACTTCGAGGATTACAAGATCCATCTGTATACAATGAGTTCGACGAGTGGTTTCGTTGGTAACATTACAATGGATCGTTCAGGTCCCATACTGCACTTTCGTTTTTCAAATACTTTTAGGTCATACTTCACTGGGATGGCTAGGTGACGAGGTAATTTTTTTTAACATCAAACCACTGGTTGTGTTTGTGTAGTAGGATTGTTTTCTAAATTGACCAGATGGTTTTCTATTCTTATTTCTTATGTACAACATATTCATGAGTATTTTCAGCTTGATCAGTGAGAAGCAGCGATGATCCAAATGCATTGTCTCGGTGGTCACGCATACTGGACACATATTTTTGGTACATTGGTTTCATCGAATATATATTCGTTGTTTTAAACTTATATGTTGTGTATTTACGAATTCTTGTGTATATGATATTGCGGTGTTCCTTAAGCAATTATGGAACAACGGAAATTGTACGGTCGAAACATTACAATATAGTGATAATTTTAATAGCTATATTCGTGGGCAGGAGTTCATAATGTCAAAGTAGCTGACAGATGTGGATATGGTATGTGAATATAAAATTTTTATTTTTTTACTGTGTTAATTTGGGTGTAAGAAATACTGAAAAAGAACAATATTTTTATGTGTAGGTTTTCATTCCAGTTAACCTTGGCGGCGATCATTGGGAACTAGCCAGAGTAGACTTATGTAAAATTCACCATGTCTCACCAAGCCTAGTGAGACAAGCACCCTCTCTCACCAAGCCTGGTGAGACAGACACCCTGTCTCACAAATTGTCACCAAAATATAAACCCTAGCTCGCAAACGATATACCACATAAATTCATAACACTTATATAAATATTTAATACAATTATATTACCTTACACGCAGTGAGGTAAACAAACGTGTGCTGGCTCTGATCTTCAGTTATTGAACGGTGTTTGCAGTTTGCAGGAATGATGTTTTGATTGACTAGAGAACGGTGTTGCAGTTTGCAGGAACGGTGTTTTAAATTTATATTTCTGGAATAAAAATTAAATATAGAGAGTAATTAAGGAAATATAAGTTTTGATTGGCTATATTTGATAGAATATAAAATGAATGGTTATTTCTGAAAAATACAAAATAAGGCTGGTTATTTATGTAAATTTTCCGAAAAATATTGGCGATAACGAAGACTTTTTGTAGCAGAATATCTACATGCTAAAAAGTGTGACTTGAAATTTATTCAAATTTTAAGTACTGATGAGTCATGACTCGCTACAACTTACGTTTTTTTTTTTAATTGGCCAATATACTTAAATATCCATTTAAACTTATTTTTGGGAGTTTAAAAAAATTTTTAAAAAATTAAAACTAACTTTGATATTTGGCAAATGTTTTTAAAAATTATTTTTGGTAACATTACCTCATCTTATAGTAAATTTTAAAAAATAAGGAATAAATAATTTTTTAAAATTTAATTTTAAAAATCACTTTTATATTTAATAAAATTTTATTTTTATCATTGTATATATTATAAAATATAAAATTATCCTTATTAATTAAGAAATAAAATCATTAACTTAAAAAAAATTATTATTATTGCCAATTATATTGAGATAATAAAATAAAAATAAAATTAATAATATAAAATATTTATTTCAGTTATCAATTATTATATGTACACAATAAAATAATATTTTATGTACATATTTATAAATATTTAAATAAATTTTATTTAACATTACGTCTAATTTAGTCACTTATATTCGTACAACAATTTAATAGTAAGATTTATCAAACACTTAAGACTGCTTTTAATAGGGTTGGCAAAAGTCCTGGTCCAGTCTGGGTAGGCTAAGCTTTTGAAAACCTGGATATTCTAGTACCCAATTTTTTAGAGCTTTTTAAGCTATCATGTATATATATATATATATATATATATATATATATATATATATATATATATATATATATATATATATATATATATTTATTTATTTTTATATATTTTTATTTATTTATATTTTATAAAAAATTAAACATGAAAATAAAATTTAAATTTTTAAATATATGGAATAAATGTATCAAAAAATATAATTATTTAAAATAAAATATTTTTTATAATATTTTTTTAATAAAATCTAGGTTTCGGACCGGGTTTCGAGTTTCTTAAGTGATATCCAGACTTAGCCTGGACTAATCTCTAGACCAGGTATTAACTGGCCTGCATTGGTCGGGTCTGGGTCGGGTGAGTATTTTTGCCACCCCTAGCTTTTAAAATTCATTGTACTTTTAAAAATAAATTTTACCAAATGTTTAATTGATTTTCTTCACAGCTGATTATTTCTACAATACAATTAATGCTAATTATTTTACAGTTACAACATTACCAAACTAGCCATTTGGATCAGTTTGGTAATATTGCAGTTTTTAAAATATTACTATTAACTTTATTATAGAAATAATTAATTGTAAAAAGAACTAGATAAATGTTTGGTGAAATTAATTTTTAAAAATATTTTTAGTTTTAAAATAATTATACGTAAATCTTATTGTTAAAGTGATGTAATAATGTAAATAATTGAATTGCACGTAATATTAAATAAAATTTAGGGTTAATGTCACATAAGAGACATATTTTTTTTATAAATAGCAAAAAAGTGATAGATTTTTCAAAAATAGCATATTGGTGATAAATCGTTAATTTTTCCGTTAACTTTAATGTAAATAGTAAAATAGTTATAAAATAATATTTTTACCCTATAATTAATTATAAAATTATATTTTTACCCCTATAATAGTTACAAAATAACATTTTTACTCCTACAATTAGTTATAAAATTATGTTTGTACACTTATTCATTTATTTTTATTTTTTAAATAGAAAAAATATATATATATATATATAAATTACATTTAAGTCAAATTACTGACTTCTTTTGTTAAAACAAACAATTTTTTTTTAAACTTTTCTTGTTGAATAAAAAATTTCTTGTTAAAAAATATAAAAATTTGTTTGATTTAACAAAAAATCTTGTTAGTTAGACTTAGATGTATTTTTTTATATATTTTTTATTTTAAAGTAAAAATAAATAAATAGGGGCATAAATATCATTTATAACTAATTGTACAGGCATAAATGTTATTTTATAATTATTATATGGATAGAAACATTATTTTATAATTAATTGTAGGGATAAAAATATTATTTTATCATTATTTTACTATTTTCATTAAATTTAACGAAAAAATCAACTGTTTATCATTAATTTGTCTATTTTTAAAAAATATATCAATTTTTTACAATTTATTGAAAAATGTGTCATCCAAGTAACATTAACCCTAAAATTTATTTACACATTTATAAATGTGTATGTAAAATATTTTTTATTGTTTGTAAAATATTTTTTTATTGTATGTATATAATAATTGATAAGTAAAATAAATATTTTATAATACTAATTTTATTTTTTATTTCGTTATCTCAATATAACTAGTAATAATAATAATAATATTTTTTAAGTCAATGATTTTATTTCCTAATTAATAAAAATAATTTTAAATTTTTATAATATATATAAGGATATATACGAAATTTTATTTAATATAAACTACTTTTCAAAATCAGATTTTGCAAAGTTACTACTTTATTGATTACAAAATCTGTAAAATATGATGATTTTATTAAAAGTAATTTTTAAAAAATTTTACCGAATATTACAATTAACTTTTAACTTTTAAAAAATTACTTTTGAGTTTCTAAAAAATAATCCTAAACAAAGTCTTAGTCGATGTTCGAAGGTTTAGAAAATTGAATATTTATGTTAATATCTCAAAATATTATTGTCAAATCTCACCCAAATGGATCGAATTATAGAGTGGTAACAAGTTTAGAAAAGGAAAGTTTGATGCAATAAAGTCTAAATATAAAGCTCAATTTAGAAATCTTCAACATGCCTAAAGATTGCCAATGAGCCGAGTGGTATGTGGCACGATATAACATGACCAAATTTTAGTAAGGCACGCGACATGTAGCATGACACGGTATGACACGCATGTAAGTCTGACCTGATTTAGAGTTTTAGACATGTAGGCTTTAAAAGCACGACACGTAAAAAATTACATAATGAGCACACTTCGTTAGTGGACTAGCACGTGGTCCGTGGGCTAAAGTATATTTTTAAAATTTTTTTAATAAAAAGTAAATAAAGAATATTATGTTTTTACAAATAACTTGAAGTTAAAATTTTTTAATATATTTTATTAGCATAGATTTTTTAAAATTAATTTAGTCTTAGTTTTTTTTAAATAATTGTTTATATTTATAATTTATTAAATGAATAAATGATTTCATGATTTTAATAAATAATATTATAAATATCATGATTTTATAAATTAGAAATCTAAACTTTTACAACTTTAATATTTTATTTATGAATTCATAAAATTGTCAAAGGATATATGTTTCGTAGTTGTGAGCTGTGACTTGTTATAATTGATACTTGTAGTTGTGACTTCTTGTAATCGTTACTCCAAGATTGTAATTTTAATTTTTATTAATAATTAATTCATTAATATGATATGAGATTTTTCAAGCACGCTCTAAAAAAGAAAGGTCGTTGATTTTTTTTAAGCATGGCCCAAGCACGACATGCTTAGGTTCAGGCTATGTGTCGTACTAGGCTTAAGTGAAAAGAAAAATTGGGCACGGCACAGCCCACCATGTTGGTGGATCGTGCCGTGCCGGTCCATGTGCTCTTGTGAGCCTAGCTTGACGGCACAGTCCATTGGCCATCTTTAGACATGCCAATAACTTGTACGGAGTCAAATATCATCCAAATGGGTCCTATGCATGTGCACCAGGCTTGACTTGTTCGATAAAGACAAGGATTTTGATTGAATTCGATATAACTTTTCTTCTTTTTTATAATTTTTTACCAAGAAGAAACTTATAGCTTGAGTTCTTATTGTCATATTTTATATGGCGTAGACTGCTTAAGAGTAGTAGTGGACAAATAACCTGAATTGACTTAATCCAATATGAAGTGATTCAAAAAATTTAGATTCGAATCATATGCGGATGAAGACTCTAACCCAATCGAGTTAGATTTTGGCTAATCTAATTAATTGGATCGGGTTTGACCAGATCCGATCTAAAACACCATTCACACACAAACCATCTATGATACAAATTTTTTATTCGATTCGAACATAGACTTGTATTACAAGTTTAGATTACTTTTTTCTCAATTCGATTAATTAAAAACTCGATCAAGTTGATATGAATCCGATTTGAATATGATTTTGCCCATCCCTACTTAAGAGAATCCTCATGTGATCATAAGGGAAAAGGTGATGTTTTGGGCTGAAAACTCTTCGTAATAGTGGTTAAGAGCCTCAGGAGGATGATGTTTAGTTTGATTGCTCAACCAAAAAAGAGTGAGGTGTTAAGAGAGTTTCCAATGCCTAGCTCAATAACAATTAGGTCCAACGTAATTATAAATGATTTTTTTTTTTTCAAGTATTGTATTTGAAAAATTGAGAGAGTTTTCTTGGGATTTATCTGACTTAAAATCTTAAGAGGGTCCTGAACGTGGATTCCATTTTCCTAAAACCAAATCTGCAAGATATCGAAAAGGGTGGAATCAATCATTGGAACAATAACACTTAACCAACAATTTTCTCATAAATAATGCAAAAAGTGTTAACAAACACATGAATAATTCCCACCAACACCAAAGACTTTTGATTTTTCTAATTTTATTGAGTGATATTAATATATTATGAATTATAAAAGGGGCCCCACCTCATAATAAATGGAATTTCACGATCTCGTAAGATCAAGGTCATGCACATTAAGTAATAAAATTAACGGTTGCTATCGCCTGATCAAACTTATCCTTTATTATAGGTTCTAATTTTTTCAGTTATTAAAATATTTTAAGACGATACACAAATTTTAAATTTCAAATCCCCTTCACGTTTGACATTAAAAAAAAAAAAAAGTGAGTTAGAGACTCATGCAATATTCGAAATGTAGTTTTCCTTTCAAAAATAAAAAAATAAAAAAATTACGGTCCTATGTCGTAGCCTTCGTTAATTTGCAAATTCACAATTTCACATGAAAAGTAAATTTCTTTTTCGAATAATAACAACTAATTCCCTTATTGTTTATAATTTTAACCTATGGTAATAAACTTTTCATTTGTTTTAGAAAGGTCTCTAACTTGACTTCTATTTGAATATTGAAACATTCTTTCGTATCAAATTACAAAATACCATTATCAAAATTCAATATTACTATATGATTATTAAGAATATAGAAGAAATTAACTGAGCATTTTAAGTATTTTACTCTTTAGTAAATAAATAAGTGAATATATATAATAGTTAATTTATTTAGTTAAATCTTTTAAGATTCAAGATCTATGAATTCCCATTTATTTGAGTATAAAGGAAATTTAATTACCAATATATATATATAAAAGGTGGTAAGGTTTCAAAGTTGAATTAGGAGCAACCCACCGATGGACTTATTTGATAAAATGGCCACAATCTATAAAAACATAAAAGTACAATAACCCTGATGTTATTATCCCATCACGTCAAAGAAATATTTATTTTTTTTTGAAAAGGAGAAAAAAAAAGACAAAAGGTGAAATTACAGATCTATCTGGTTTTGAAAATGACTATCGCGTTCGCTTCACTTGGGTTACAAAAGCATTAACAGTAACAGATCTCAGATATTTGGTCTCTTATGCATGAACCCCACATTCATCACCACCAACAACAAGCAAGCAGCAAGCCTTAGCTCTTACTCCATCTTTTCATATTTTCATAATTTTTCAACTTTCCCTCTCTTTGATCATGTAAAAGTTCAATTCTTCTCAGTGCATTATTGACATCCATTCTTTATTAACAAAACCCATTTTAGTTTCACCCTTCAAACTCTTATCACCAATGTGTGTGTTTAAACTTTTGTAGAAATCGATTTTGTGCCCTCCATCTTTTTGATAATAAGCCACAATGAGTTTACAGCCGAACAAATTCACAAAACCAGCAAAACCCACTGTCCAAAGCCAGCAAAGTTCATCAGCAAATGCTTCAAGATCGTCTTCTTTGTCTTCCCACTTGGCCATGGTTGAAATGAAGCAAAAAATACTCACATCTTTGTCAAAACTAGCCGATCGCGACACCCACCAAATCGCCATTGAAGATCTTGAGAAGACCATTCAGACTCTCTCTCAAGAGTCTCTGCCCATGCTGTTGAATTGCCTTTATGAATCCTCTAACGACCCCAAACCCGCTGTGAAGAAAGAGTCTGTGAGGCTTCTGGCTCTTGTGTGTCAGCTTCACGCTGAGTTGACATCCACTCATGTTACTAAAATTATATCCCACATTGTTAAGAGATTGAAAGATAGTGATTCTGGGGTGAAGGAGGCGTGTCGCGATGCGATTGGCTCGTTGTCTAAACTGTATTTGAATGGCAAGGAGGAGAATAATGGAACCGTGGTGGGCTTGTTTGTTAAGCCCTTGTTTGAGGCAATGATGGAGCAAAACAAAGGGGTTCAATCTGGTGCTGCAATGTGTATGGCTAAGATGGTGGAATGTGCCTCAGACCCGCCTGTTGTGGCGTTTCAGAAGCTGTGTGCTAGGATTTGTAAATTGTTAAACAATCAAAATTTCATGGCCAAGGCTTCTCTTTTGCCTGTTGTTGGGAGTTTGTCTCAGGTTTGTACATAGTTTGGTTGTTGATTTTGGCAATTTACATTTTTTACTTGATTGGTTTGTTGTGTGGCATTTTGCTTGATAGTTGTGCGGTTTAGGTAGTCTAGATGCAGTTAGAGAATGGGTTAGCTAGTGAAACTTTATACAGTTAAAGATTTGATATCAGAAGGGAATAAGTTCTGGGTCTGTAACAATGTATTCACTAGTTGCAGGTGGGAGCAATTGCACCTCAGAGCTTGGAAACATTACTACAAAGTATTCATGAGTGTCTTGGGAGTACTGATTGGGCAACACGTAAGGCAGCAGCTGATGCGTTAAGTACCTTAGCTTTGCATTCAAGCAATTTGGTTATAGATGGAGCTGCTTCTACATTGACAGTGCTTGAGGCTTGCCGATTTGACAAGGTAGCTTTTCAGTTTTGTCTGCATGGACATAGCTGTTCTAGCCAGTAGTCAATATTTGGTGGGATCATGCTTGGTGGAAAAGAACTGCAATATGTTGGATCATTTATTAGGAATTATAAATAATTCTACTGAACATGCATATCTTCTTGATAGAATGTCCTTACTAGGCTATATATTTCAACAAGCAAATAATTTAATAAACCATACTATGCGTGTTATGGAAAACTAACAAATCTATGTGTGGTGAAAGGAAACTTTTGACTTGTTGGCTTCTCTCAGCTGGTTCAGAAACTGTCATTGACACTTGCATATCATTTTTTTTTGCAGCTGTTCTGAAAAATTGATATGTAATTTGTGAGTAATCCAAAAGAAATTGAAACTAGGTTTGTGTTAAGTGGGTGGTTGACTTGGGGACTATTCATCATGTTGAATTGATAATCTATTAATGGTTTTTCAGATAAAACCTGTCAGAGATAGTATGAATGAGGCATTGCAATTATGGAAGAAGATAGCAGGAAAAGGGGATGTGGGATCAGATGACCAGAAATCTTCTCCTGGTAGATGTTAACTGTATTTCTGTCCAAAATTTAATATTTTTTCTGTCTCACTGAATCTCTTTGTAATTTACAGATGGCAATGCTTCTGAACCAGCTGAGGACCTGAAGAATTTAAATCCTAGTGACAAAAGAGCCGAGCCATCAGCCGAGGGTCTACTTAATGGTTCTTCCCCGGCTTCGGAGTCTCTTACCAAAGGAAAAGGTGGAAACATTTCAGAGAAAGCAGTTGTGATTTTGAAGAAGAAACCACCTGCCCTCTCAGACAAAGAGCTAAACCCAGAATTTTTCCAGAATTTGTCTAGGGGTTCAGGTGATTTGCCAGTTGAAGTAGTTGTTCCTCGTAGATGTCTCAACTCTTCAAACTCAAACAATGAGGAAGAATCAGAACCAAGTGATTTGGATTCAAAAGGAAGGTCAAATCGCGTGGGAAACAGCCAGACAGATGACTTCTCTGGTTCTCTTAATAATAAACATCGTAGCATTGACAGAGGCACTGCTGGTGGAAATGCAAAAGACCCAAGAATGAGGGCATCTGATGTTGAAAGGGAGTTATCCGGAAATCGTGCTGGTTTCTCCAAGACTGATAGCCAAGCTGAAGGATCCTTTATTAACAACAAAGGTAATTGGTTGGCTATCCAGAGGCAGTTAATGCAGTTGGAGAGACAACAAGCTCATCTCATGAATATGCTGCAGGTATTTTTGAATTTCTCAAAAGGAAATGGCTCCTTGACGTGCTTTTATTATTGATTTAAATCGTAAGATGCATATCCTATATTGCAGGATTTCATGGGCGGGTCTCATGATAGTATGGTAACTTTGGAGAACAGGGTGAGGGGTCTTGAGAGAATTGTTGAGGACATGGCACGGGATTTGTCAATATCATCTGGTAGGAGGGGTAGTAATTTCGCAATGGGGTTTGAAGGATCAAATAATAGGTCTTTAGGCAAGTATAATGGTTTTGCTGAATACTCCGGTACCAAGTATAATGGGCGGACTCCGTTTGGAGAAAGATTTGCCCAAGCTGATGGAGTGGCTGCAAGTACCAGGGGTAGGGCCCCTTCTTGGAGATCTGACATGACTGATGCTTGGGATTTTACTGCATATGGTGCTTCCAGAAATGGACAGCTTGGTTATAGGAGAGCTCCAGGTGGTGTTCCTGTGGATAGCAGATCACCTAAATCAGAACATGATAATGATCAGGTTGGTGGCAGGAGAGCATGGGATAAAGGGACTGGACCTGTCAGGCTTGGTGAGGGGCCTTCTGCCAGAAGTGTCTGGCAAGCGTCAAAGGATGAAGCTACCCTGGAAGCCATTCGGGTGGCTGGGGAAGACAGTGGAACATCTCGGTCTGCCAGGGTTGCTATCCCCGAATTAACTGCAGAAGCCATGGGTGATGACAATGTTGGGCAAGAGAGGGACCCAATCTGGACTTCTTGGACTAATGCAATGGATGCCATTCAAGTGGGTGATATGGATACAGCTTATGCTGAAGTTGTGTCTACGGGGGATGATTTCTTACTTGTGAAGCTAATGGACAGATCGGGACCTGTAGTTGACCAACTCTCAAATGAGGTAGCAAATGAGGTCTTGCATGCTATTGGGCAGTTTTTACTGGAGCAGAACTTGTTCGACATTTGTCTGTCTTGGACTCAGCAGGTGTGAAGCTTTTCTTACTATTCAGTTTCTTTTAAGATGCTCATTTTGGAGATTTTTACACCTTATATGCATTTCATGACCTTCCAAATCTTAAGTGGAATCTGGATTAATTAAGCATGGACTGGAATATGTAAAATATGGATGTAAGGATTTTTATAATCCAAGACTTCAGGTTCTTTTTAAAGATTTTAGAATCCACTTGATTCTGTTACAGCAAAGAGGAGAGGGTGGCATTTAAATGTTATCACTACCGTACACATGTTCTCTTTCTTGTCTAGACAATAAAAATGGACTGATTACAATGACAAACATTGCTTGCAATGAGTGTCACCTAGATGGCGTGTGCATTTGAAGCAAAAAATTTCTGTTACAAATCACGAATATTCCACTTTTGCATATGATCTGTGACATGTTCCTTCTGGTTTCAATTTTATAAATGGAGGTTGCAATTTTAAAAGAGTTGGAGGACCTGTGGTATCTTTTTAACAAAGCCATAGCTCTTGTATGTACTTACCTCCCATTCATGAAAAATATTTTAAAATGAAAAAATAGAGGGGTACTCTGGGTTTAAATTCACATGAGCCTGACCTTAATAATTAGATCAGTAACCAGATTTCAAATCGCTTCAGTTTGCAGTTGATTGTTGCTCCTATAACTTTGGTAAAGGGGCTTTACTGGCTGACGTATATAATATAATAGGATACTGTGACCACTTCTTATTCACTCTTCTTTCTGGCTGATTTATTGAATAGGATACCAGATTTCAAATTATTGTGTGTACTCCTGCAATATTTATGTATTTTTTTCCTTTGGCTGTGTACCTCAGTTGGTAGAAATTGTGCTGGAAAATGGACCTCATGTCTTGGGCATTTCATTGGAATTGAAGAAGGAGCTCTTGCTAAATTTACATGAAGCTTCTACGACAATGGACCCACCTGAAGATTGGGAAGGTGTGACACCTGACCAACTTTTGCTGCAATTGGCCTCAGCCTGGGAAATTGAACTGCAACAGTTTGAGAAGTAGTTAGCTAAAGGGCCTATTGGTAATCGATTTCTGTACTGTGTGCTTAACTTTTCATTGGTTGGTTTGCTTCCTCTGCCCATCCTGTATTTTACATCAATGCTAAACGAACACTCGTATTATAGGAGACAGTTTGGCATCTTGCAGCAATATATTTTTAATAGTTTCATAGTGGATTGCTGTGGTTGGTCTTCATTCATTTATACAATATGGAGAGATAGTACTTGATTTTTGGTATACACCATTTATTTTCATACAACCCACCTGAATGGCATGTATGGTAAAACATAGAGAGAATGGGATACAATGAATTTATGCATTCATCAGACACAATTCCATTTATATTTCTGCACATTCTTCAAACTGTGGATGTTTTGGCTGATGTCATTTTGCAGTATTGTGACATTGTGACAAAGTTGCAGTTATTGCACATGACGAAACTTTGTAAGAGGTCATTGGAACACTGCACTTGCTCAGACAGTGACACATTATAAATATGTATATTAGAGTGACATAGTAGCCATATTATCGGTAATGAAAAATGTAGTAGATTGGAACGTAAAATAATCAATGCTGCACTTGAATTGCATGTGTAAATTTACAGAATAACATTTCGCTAGCCTTCTTACAGCAACACTATAAATACCAAAAATCTACTATACACTTGGTACAATTCGCTACACACCCTCATCTTGGTTACAGTTCTGAGGTGCCGTAAAAGCATCAGATCACATTCCATGGCACACCGACCCCTTGGCACACCCACTGTCATGATTCTTCAATAGGGAAGAAATTTCACATATACTCAATACGTTAGCGGTGATTCCCTAACCAACAAAATTTAGGGAATCAGATGCAGTTATTGCATCAGTATAGAAATCTATGCCTTTCAGCCAAATCCAGCCTGTTCCTCAAAGGAATCGTCTATTTTGCAGAATACCAGTTTTGAGCACACTTAGCATCAACAGATAGATCAACTCTAAGAATATTCTTCCCATTGAAGGGTTTGGACATGCACTCGACAACTATGGCCTTTGCAACTTCAGCCGACTCACTTGGACCTTCTAAGATCACTTCATCATGAACCTGCTTTCCAGACAGTAATCAGTTTTTGCAATATTATTCATAACTGAGTCCATTCAAAAGCAAAAGTCGAAGGAGATGAACATGTAAGAATTAGATGAAAATGTTCCAGGAACATGTCAGACCAAGACAAGACATCAGTTTAATAGACTGGAATGGGAGCATATGAAGCTGGAAAATTTCCCATCTTTCCCTGTGCGCTGTTACTAGACTACAGTTTTAATATCTGCTTTACCAATTTGATGGAAGCGAACCACAGTTAAATCAGAGATAATAGCAGCGAGAAGACACTGGAAGATATGACTTTTATATATGCAAATTTGAGATCACAGAAACAGAGTTAATATAAAGATTGATCTTGGCCAAAAACACTAGACAACGACGACAATATGCGAACCAGAGTCCTAAGATTCATATAGTATTGGGTCCAACAAAAATTTTTGTTTGGAGCACCACATTACATCGGAATCCCATATTTGATAAATCTTCTTGTTCACATTTTGGTGTATTGTCACATTATGGTGTATTACAATACACCATAATGTGAACAGTGCCACATTATTGTGTATTATAATACATCATAATGCAGCCTTGAAGATTTACCAAACATGGGATTGCATTGCATTATCTAATGCAATCCCATGTAATGTGGTGTGCCAAACACACCAGGGAACAAAAATCAAGATACGACAATGATTGAAAAGAAACTAAATGAGAACAAGAACAAAACCTGTAAAAGCAATTTCCATCCAAGTTCTTTCAAACATGCATTCTTTGATATTTCTAACATGGCACACATGGCAACATCAGCAGCACTACCCTGTGACAATCGCCCAAGTCTGTCTGAGAAAGAAGAGAGAATAAAACTTAGAAGTACAGGATGGAAAAGAAAAAACCTGCACTGGTGTATTAATAGCAGCTCGTTCAATATGATTTCTTTGAGAACGTGTAAGAGACTTTATTGCCGGGAATCTGCGAGCCCTTCCTAGCAATGTATGAACATGATTATCTATGCGGGATTCTTTTTTTCGAGCTTCTTGCCAAGTGAGAACTTCTTGTCTTTCATTATACCAGAGATCAACTGTTTTCTTTGCTTCCTCCACAGAAACCTGAGAATAGAGATGGCAGCCACCATACTTTAATGGATCAACTTACTTAATTTGAACAATGATAGCTACTCATTTAGGTCAAGCAGGTGACCATACCTTCCAATCCCGAGCAAGGCCCACTGGAGTTTTTCCATATGCAATGGAAAAGTTAAGCATCTTAGCTTTTCTTCTTTCAGAAGCAAAGGCATCCTGACACAAAGTTCGCAATTCAGTTGGAACCAGTTATCATAATCAACACTACTTTGCTAAACAGAAGATTGTAGCAAATACTAACTGATTACTTGTTCTGCCATTATTAGTATACATTCATACTACATTATAAGAAGATTCTGAAGTTTACCTTCAATAACGGAACAGGGGGTTTATCTTCACCAGGTTGAGGATGCCACTCAAGAAGCACTTGCCGTGTTTCAACAGCATTACGTATATGTGGATACATATTCATTGCAGTCCTTGAATGGAAATCTCCACCAGCTTTGAAGGCATCCAACATGCTCTTACAATTGGCAAGATGTGCAAGAATCCTAAGTTCCAGCTGTAATATGAATAGAAATTTAACATAACAAATTAAATTCCATAAAACAAGCTCATAACTCAATCAACTTACCTGTCCGTAATCAGCAACGATAAGAGAATTTCCAGGTGCAGCTATGAATGCCTGACGGATCTTATACCGGTCCTTCTCCAAAGCAGGTTGATTCTGATTTGAGAGTAAAAAAACATTAATGATCTGATCAATAGTTTTCATCACATTAAGGGCAAAAATATGATGAATTGACATAATCTCATGTAACTGTCTTCAAATGTCATAAATGTGATCACAAAAGAACTCAATTCAAACTCCAGTTCCACATGCTGTGTACATAAATACACAATTTTAAGGAAACAGGGATGTTTTTGGGGTTGAAAATTGGAATTACTCAATCCCATAGGATTTAACATACGGATGCACTTAGATTTGTGAGCTATCAGACGTAAAGGGAATTAGCTTAAGAAGCAAATATGCTTTGCTTGATCACTGGAATAATGAGTTATATAATGACAGAAAAATTAACCTGCAAATTTGGCCTCCTTGCTGACAAGCGACCAGTTTCTGTGTTGATATTTAACGAACAATGAACACGTCCATTCTTGCCTGAAACATTACTCCCCTGCAGTAGAAAGAATAATATTATCTCCATAAGTTTAATGGAACAAAATTTAAGGAAGAAGAAAGAAAAGAAATGAGTTTTTAAATCAATTAAGAGTGGAATCAATCTTATCGAAAGAAAAGAGGATTGCCTCTCGAAAATGCAGGTTTTATCCTTCTTGAGATACGATAGCTAAATGCTTCAAATGAAAGGTTTTGATTTCAAACCATGCAAGTGCTCTGACAGACCAATTCTTATTATTCATGAGATACTATCAGGCATCTAGGAAATACATTAGAAAGCTAAACCAAAGAAAGGGGGAGAAAAGATGGATAAGAAGCATGTAAAGGATAAGATTTGCAATCAAAAGGATGCAGTATTGAGGGCTCCTACTATATAGCCCTTTTTGTTTTCAAATATGAAACTCAAAAGTGCATTAATGGAGAAAAATGAAAATAGAGAGTGGACCAGTTCTTCACTAAGCAAGCAAAAAAGAAAAGCTTTTAGTACTATATAGACTAATTGACATCATACATCAGAACCATGAAACATTGTTGCCTCACAAAAGAATAACAAAAAATAAGAGAAGAAATCTGCAAGATAAATATGCATGATGGAGCGGCATAGCGGAAGCGGAATTGATAGAGTAGGGAAAAAAAAAACTAAATAATGTTCTAGTATAATACCAAACCAACACGATTAAATTATACTCTAATCGAAGTATGATAGATTCGTTATAATTCAAACGACTCAATGGGATTTTTAATAACGCGTAAAGTGAGATTAGATGACGCTCGTTACAAAAGAGATTTTAATAGATAAAATAAAGATTTTATTGAATAATTGAAATTGAAGTTATGAAAATAATAACAAGACCTCTCTATTTATAATTGAGGAAACTCACGAGAAACTAAATCATAAGTATAATGGAAATAAAATATACTTTCCCTAAGTTAACTAAATCTCATACCTGACTCTAATTAAAATAGAAAGTCCTAAAATTCTAAAATCTTAAAATTCCTAAAATAACTTCCTACATCAAAGCATCATGTCCAATCAAATACGGGTTATGGTTAAGGATTCAAAGCTTTCATGTTTCTATATCCTAATGTTTTAACAGTAATATGGAAGATCAACATGCAAAACTAGTAAAATAAGGCAACAGAGATCACCTGCAAGGGAAGGATGAAGTTGGATATCAAGGAGTCCATAGAGCAAACTTCACATAAAGAAGAAATGGCATTACAAGCCTCCCTTGCCTCCTGCTCTGTTGCAAATATCTTTTTATTTGATGCAACTGCACCCTTGTATTTAGTCTTTTCATTGCTTTCAGAATCATCCAGGATGCACTCTGTCTCTTCTGTACTGCCAGAATCAACCAAGTCATGAGCCCCATCCACACAGTCATACTCTGCAGAAATGTTCCTAGCTAAGGTCTTCAAAGCGTCTCCACCAACAGAGGGCCAACCAGTGGCCGTGTACATCTCAGTTGGCAGATCAACGCCAATGCTGCGCAGTGTGATATTGTGAAATTTTGAGGGAGTCTTCTTGCCTTCTGCAATCACTCCTTCAATGTTGGGAACTTTGAAAATTCTCTCAATTGGAAGACTCTCCGAGTCATCCTTGCTAAAATAAGAAATAAACACATTACGAATCGAAACCTCCCCTTAGCCCCATTAGACTAGGATAACCATATAAGAAAGGAGCATGTCATTCTTGAAGTCATATGAAACGATTTTTTTTTCAGGTTAAGGAAAAAAATCCCATTCCCCACACAGTGCTCATGCAAGCATGATAGTTTCACTTTTCAACCAACATAAAAGTCAACAAAATGCTGTCTCTCTACAGAAGCTTATTGAAATTAGGAAAATAAGAAAATATGGCAACACAATTTTCAGAGTCTGTAAGAAACAAGTACATCCTTCAGCTGTAATCAGTGAATTTGGAACAACTTTCTAGTCTGAAAGAAAACCATTTTAAGGGCATTCTAGAGTTCATTACAATACTCTAAGCCTCCAAGTACACAGACCATATTATGGCATGGAAATTTCAGGATAAATCAAAGGATATCATCCCTTAATGAGTCTTCTCTAGTATCAAAGACACTAATTCTTAATTGGAAGGAGATTTTGAGCTGATAAGTAGTTCAAAAAAATGATTTTAATGTTTAACAGATCTCTTCAAGGAATGGCCCTAAAATGCATTTCATTTGCAATATTCAACTAAATATTTTGCAACAGTATAAGGCTATAAGCAAAGACATTTTACTTCTTCAACAGTAATCATTTTCATAATACAATGCAACAAAACACAATTATCGTCTACAACAGTTAAAACAAATTTATTTTCGCATCGATACAGGAATTATTAGTTTTATACCTGTTTGGCTTGCCGCCAAATAAAAGCTGGCGCAGTTGTGTGTCACTTCCCACGTTCATATACTTGGCATCAGGGCAATGCTTAGATGCCCATTTTCGGAACCTGTTAACAGCAGCTTCTTGCTCTGCTTTGGCCACCTTCTCAATCTTAGAAAGATATTCCCGATCCACCAACATCCCCTCAGTTTCCATTTTAACTAGAATCTCACCGAATGGTCGCCAGTATTCCTGATAAAAGTCAAACATGGATTTTCCTGGAACTGGTTTCCCATCAAGTTTCCATGACATTTCTAAAAGTTTTTTTTTCAAGCTCTTATAAAGCTTCAGAGTGTTTATTGAATCAAAGGCAGAATAAGAAATCCACAATTCTCGCTCCTCTCTTTGAAGCTCTTCAACAGGAGCAATGGTGCTTATTTTGCCAGCAGATCCATCCTTCTTCAGCTTTCTCCTGCCAAAGATATCTTTCATTGATATTTTGCCCATGAAACCCTCAACTGTGTTTTCCTTAGACATGTCCTTCTGATAACCTTTCTTATCCTCAGACATGACTTTCCGATCACCTGTAAGTGCTTCAAGACTATACCCACCCTCAGTGCGTCTCGATGAATTCCAAAGCCGTGCCATATGCATTGTGTCAGCATGAAAACCAGAAACCTTAAGCCCATAGTTCTCAAGGACGTGGTTATCAAAGCTATAGTTATGCCAAACCTACACAAATGATAGACGACTTTGTTAATGTAAGATCATATGAAAAAGCAGACAACATCATTGATTTTTGTGATCCAAGTAAACTAATATGGTGCAAAGCAGTTTGTTTAGTTTAGTAAAGGAAATTGGATCAGTTATATCAATAGAAGATAGAAACAGCTAGAAATCCACCATAAAGAGAGAGAGAGAGGGGAAGAACAGAGTGAGAGGAAAGAGCTCTGCAAGAAAGAGAGGAAACAGCTCTGCAACTGAGTAGAGTATTTACTATCTTTGATGGGCTTACAACATATTTTCCGTCAGCTAATAAAAATAGCTATCTAAGGGTGAAATTGGAGTTTTAGGTTTCATCAAGTCTATGAAATTTAACACATGGGTAGGAGAACATAGCATAGATGTAGAGGTAACCTAATAACCCAGTAGACAACAATGGAAAAGAGCAACAAAACTTGAGGAGAAAATGCACAGGGAAGGCAGTCAACCTAAATCTTAAGCCTGTCACTGCAGAGCAATGACAATAAAACTCCACTAATTCAACCACAATATGTGAAAAACCAGTTATCCAAAAATTTCCTGAAGTGCATAACCAGCTGCAAGTTCAATGCTTCAACTGCACCCCAATCACATAATGACTGGTGCAAATAATTAAAGAAATTTCTGCCAAGCCATTTCTCCATACTGCTAACCAGATGATAATTATTCTAATTGAAAAAAGGATGCATATGAAAGGACTATAAACAAGAAAAAGATGTGGTGAAGGGGGAGGAAGGGTTCACCTTTTTGATGTATGGATCCTCAAAAAATGGAGCAAATTCATTTAAAAGGTCCCTGCCACAGCCATCAAGAAGATCAACCCAGATGCAGGACTTCCCATTTCCAAAATCTGCTTCTGGTCCAGCATAAATACTGAAGCATATCACCTCTCCATGATCGACAGGTGTCTCTTGCTTCACATCAATCTTGGCCACCTATAAATATGCCATAATTAGATTCCTAAATGCACAAATCTTGGGTATCTAAATTGAGTACAATGTGTGCTTCTGTACAGGAACACATACAGGGAAGCAGTAAAAAAGTACATCACTCATTACCTGTCAACCAAAAGAGAAAAAAAATATATATATACCTATTTCAACTAGAAGAAGAAAAGAACAAGGTACCTCTGTATCACATGCATGGACAAGATGCTTATATTTATTTGTAAGCATCCAAACAACCTTCTTTGCGGTGGAAACATTATCAACAACCATAACATGGCTGTAGAAGCTAGCAAGTTTATTGCGAAGAATCTCAAGTTTTTCACTATTTTCATTTTCTGAAGCCTTCACGTTCTGGGCAGTACCTTTTGCAGCATCATTCGTAGGATTCTCTTGATTACTTCGCATGGAACTAACCAGTTTTGGAGGAGATGAATAGGAACTACCATCTTCAAAGCACCCAATATCTGAGTTCCTGAAATTTGACATGTTGGGAACTGTCAAAACAGTGGCTCCTTTTCTCTCTTGATCTTCTGCAACTTCCTTTTCATATTGCAAGCACTCCATATTAGTCTTCTTGTCAAAGGGTATTTGACCATTCACAAAATCTTCACTTTTTTCTTCACTGGCAGTAACTTCTTGTTTGGTAACACCCATCACAGATCCAGGTTGATTCTTAGGATGAACTAATGCACCATTTCGGAGATCTGCTAGTCCCTTAACAATGGGTTTCTCCTGCTGATTAAATTTCTGAAAATAATGTTGCTTAGAACTCATGATTGGAGAATAGAAACTACTATCTTGCAAGCACTCAGTCTTTGATGAAGTAAGTGATCCGTTATGCTTGGATTCCAGTATTTTGATAACAGTGGAAATGGCAGCTCTTTTTCTCTCTTGAGCTTTTGCAACTTCCTCCTCATCTCGTGAGCTCTCTGTGTTTGTCTGACAAGACTCTACTTCTTTCTTTATATGCAGTCTAGTCGTTTCTGTTATCCACCCTCTCGAACTGTGGACAGTATTTTTTGTAGAAAAAGTTTCATTGCTGGAAATAGAAGGATTAGGATGATAGTAGCATGCGGCCCCCAGAAATTGTTTTCTGTAATGTTGTTCCCTTTCTTCATCTATTTTTGGCACATCAAAAGTTCCTTTTGAGGAGGACTTTCCTTCAAAACTATTGAGATCTTGGCAGAGAGGGACCATCTTAGCTGATGAAGCACCCACCGAAAGTCTATAACCATACTTTTTAATGGGAAATTTCCTAGCATTGTTAAAAGAACTATAAAATCGAGGAAAACTACTCGACATCATAATGTTGGGAAAGGCAGTGTTGGTTATGCAGACTTCTCTCCTGAAATTTTTGTCAATGGAAACAATATCAAAAGCAGCAGAAGGTCAAGCAACCATGATAATATATACCTTGTTGCATGCCAAGTAAGAAAGGAGAAACATCTCAGACAGCACCAATAAGAATTTAGCACGGTATGCATAGCTCAAATCACCCTGAACACTGAACAGCAGTGCAGGATAGCATCCGAGAAATGACATATCATAATCACACATAGCAACAATACCGCAAACCAAAACGCAGTTAACACAAATAAAATGTGGGTGTTACATAATCTTTAAAAGTCAAAACCCAGATAGCAAAAGCTATGCACAGCACAAAATACAATATTTTTAACTTCTCCAATTGAACAAAGCAAAACTATAAATGGGTATCAAATAACCCTAAAAGCCCAGAAAGAAAAAGCAATAAACAGCACAAAAGCACAACAAATAATTTCATAACATAACAAATTCGAGGCAAAAATATATTTTAAAAAATTGAACCGAACCTTTTAAAAGAAGTGAGAGAGACATGAGGAGAGGAGCAAGGATACCACTTTCTGGTGGTGAGATTCGGGGAGACTCCCATGACCGTTATCAAGTTCGCAACTTTTGTTCTGCTAAACAGCAGCTTGTTGCCAGTGGTGGTTGTGCTTGTAATAAGAGCCGTTTTGAAGGGTTTAAGCGGGGGCAGAACGGTAATAAAGGTGGGATTTTGAGGGTGGGGTTTAAGAGTGCGGCGTGTCCGTGTCTGTTTCTGTAGCTGAAATACGTAGTGTAGCCATCGACGGTCAGAACTCAGAACTCAGCACTACTTGAAGACTTGAAGCCAGCGACGATGTTTATGGCTAAAACCCTTCGTCGCACCGGCGCCCTTGTTGTTATTATTATTATTATTATTATTTTTAATGTTTACTTTTGGGTAAATTTTCAAAACCTGCCTTCAGTATGGCGTATTTGCAAGTAGATGACGAAAATTGTTTATCATGGAAAGTCCTAAACAAAATTTCGAAGTTTGACATTTATTAGTTCGATAAGGGTAAAATCATAAAAATACTTGACAAATTGAAATACCCAAATTTTCGTACGTAATCAGCCATCATTTTAGATAAGTTACTATTTAATTGAGACTAAAATTGAACTTAAATTTTGAAATTTTGTGATCTATAATATTATTATATAAGTCATCATAAATATTAATTCAAATTCAGTATTTTAATACTTTCTTTTATAACTTATTGATAAAAACAAATATTAAATAAATAGACTAATTACATCTCCTTGATCTCTCTTGACAAAATCTCAAACCAAAGACTGTCATATTTGAGGTAAAATTAAAACATAAAAATCTAAAAATGAAAAATAGAGAAATATAATACTTTTAATTTTCACATTAACAAATAAAGAATGGCCTGTTAAATTAAAAGATTAATGATTTTATTAAACACATTTTAAATGTAAAAGCCACCATTTGTAGACAAATATAGTTTTTGGATTTGATTTTTTAGTGGCTCTAAAGAAATTAAATGTCTTTTTTGTATGACTTATTTAATAAACACAATTTTACTTAAATAAGTTATATATGAAAAATTATATCAAATGAAACTTAAAAGTATTATAGACATTTATTATTACATATTGATACAAGTTTTGCTCCTCTTTTTTTTAATTTTACTCAAATTTTTTTAACATTCTTATTTCAAATAATTACTCTTTACAAAGATTTTCCGTTAAAATTAAGTATAGATTTATAGGTGAGTCGGGGTCAGGCCCCGATACTTTATCAGTTAAGTGACGGTCAACAAAAGATTTATAGTACTTTATCAGTTGAGTGATGGTCAATAAAAAATTTAACAGATGACAAGATGATTTTAATTAATTTAATGACTTTTCGATCTAATTGCAAATAGATCATACCTCAGGGGAGGTTACTAAAAGGTACGCACAAGAGAACAAACATTGTATACAGTGACTGATGTAGACTTTGCCACGTGGTTAATGTCTGTGTGGCTGTGTATTTTTTCACATTCTCTAATAATTTTTTAAAATTTATATAACAAATCTCGCTTGTCAACCAAAAAAATATATATATTTAAATGGAAATCAAACCCCTTTGTGACGTGAGAAAAAAAAATAAAAGAGCTGAGGTGGTGTATTTGTATAATAATAATCTGTTCAAAATTTAAAATAAATTAAAGTCAAAGTTATTTAATTTTTTTATTAAATGATATATGTCTTAAATATTAACACACAAGTCCTAATTGTGAGCCCCATCAAAGAATCGTGAGAACTTTTATTTTGGGAGGTCATTATTAATTGGACGCACCACCTCATCGTATTAAAATGGTGTGCTGTCATGCAAAAATTTTTCTCCTAGAATATTAATGTGGATAAAATTCGAATATAATCAAACTTTCAAAAATTTTCATTACCTTATGAAGTTTTAAAGGATTGCACGGCCTAATCAGCATATATTTTTCTTACTAATTACTTTCCACCACCAAACACCTGCTTGATTGGTGAATAGTGTGAATAAAATTTAAATAATGAAATTTTACCAATTAATACATATTTTTATTGAATAATTTCATTAAGTAATACACATTATTAATTTGAAGTTTTTAATACTAGATTAATGTATGTTGAATAAAACATTGGTTGTTCTTCAATATTCGACGTCATGTCTTGCCTTAGGGATTTGATATATGATTCCAACATTAATTTGGTGGAATATTAGTATCATAAATATTGTAGAAATTATTTGAAAATCACTTGTTCAGATTATTGGGACAAAAAAAAAAGGGGATCATTTGATTTATGAAACAAAATAATTTAAAAAAATCTACATAGAAAAATTAGAAAAAATTGAATAAAATAAACATAAAAGAAGCTACATCAAGATTTCATTATTGAATATGATCTTTTACCTTGGCTTGTGGTTCTATCATTGCTCTTTTGTTATATTATACGTGTAGAACCATAAGAAAATTCCCACCAAATTGAAGCCAAAAATAAACTAAAAATTATTAAATTACCGGTAATGGGGACTGATTTATACAATACAAATCCCCTGCAACAACGGGAAAAAAACATATAGAAAAACAGTACAATAACAGTGGACAAAGATCTATTTTTCATACTTTTTTCTCTTAGTTCATTCCATTAGTGAAATTAGTGGTTAAGATTAAATTTTAATATTGACAATTGAATTAGTTTTTTTAATTTTATTTACAATCAAATCAATTTTTTTCACTAGATTTAATAGATTAAAAGAGACTAAGAGAGACTGTTAACCCAATTACAATGTCCATCAGCATTTTTCTTCTTTATTAAAAATTTTTGTTATCCGTCGACACCATCATGCCTTCTTGCAGGTGTAGTTTCTTCGCTGCTTCTTCCCTGAAGACAAAAGAATCCAAACGTATTGCAATACATGCGTACATTGTTGTGAGCTAAATACTCTATTGCCGTTACGACGTCGCTCGTCATTGTCCTTGTTCCAGCTTCTTCTTGCAGACACATATATGCTGCCGCAGCAAGTTCTTGTACAAACCTTTTATAGGGTAGCTCCCTTCTATAGCTAGCAATGGTAATATGGGAACTGATTTAGAATACAAATTGCAAACAAATAAATGATGATTGATTTCATACTCTATGTTATTGAATCTTTTGTATTTTGGAGTCATTTCAAACTACACTAGAAACTCTATAAATTAGTACTTGATAAATTAATAGTTTTTATTATATAATAAATTTTTACGGTCTCAACTTGGGCCAATGAATTAAATTAATAATTTTGATAAAATAATAAGATAATATTTTTCTAAAAAAATCTTATAAAATTTTGTGATTTCATTCAAATCATAAATTAATAATTTATTGAAATTACAAATGTAGTTGATTATGATATTTTAATTACATAAAGTATTACTCTATTTTTACTTATTTTCTTAAAATTTAAATCTACATCTTCTTTGTTTTTATTACATCTTGACTTATTGAATTTTGATAAGAAATTATGAAGCGTTGTTAATATTTTGAATGCTTCCTTGTGCGTAACTAACTCCAAAGCTAATGTATCATCCTCATCTTACTTTTCAAAGAGATTTTCATTAATATTAGCAATGATTTCTTCTAATATCTCTTTTAATTAATAAATTATTAATTTATCAATTATTTAATATTTCTTTTAATTAATAAATTTTATGTAGACTCAACTTATTAATTTATAGATATTTTACTGTACAAGAGAGTGAATTATTATTCTTGGGAGTGAATTATTATTCTTGTTTCAATTGTTCTTTAAATTTGTCAGATGAAGGTAAATTTTTTCTTTTCTCGATGACTAATTTTTTTTTATATCAAAACATATATTTCTTGTTTTAATATTTATTTTTATTTTATTTTCTATTTATATGATTTATTTAATTTATAATAAATATAAATAAAAGTATAATTAAAAATTAGGGTAATATTCTAAAATTATTTTATAAGGGGATTATTGGCTATTGTAAAAATAGGGAAGAGTAAATGGTATATGTTAATTAAAGTAAGGGAAAAATATACTAGATTCCAAAATTCTAATTATATTAATGGTAATGGGGACTGATTTAGAATACAACTTGCCAACAGCACAAATGATATAAATGATGATTGATTTCTTACTTTTATGCTATTTGTTTGTATAAACTAGACCTTGGAGCCATATGATACAACAAGAGACCGAATTATTATTCCTTTTTCAATTTTTTTTTTTGAAATTCGTTGTATGAATCTGAATTTTTTTTTTCCTTTTTGACGGGAAATATATACTTTGGACATTGACTTTCATTCTGATCTAAATTTTCATTTTAGTATATGCATTTTGGTTTGTCGTCAATATAATGCCATTAACTTCACATTGATGATAATGAGTAAACAAATGGATCACGCATTCATTATTTAATTTGAAATACACACAGTACATTGTTGTTATTTGTCACACCAAACACATCTTTTAGATGAAGTAATGCGACACACCCAAAGGAAAAACATGTAAGATCAAATAAAATAATTAGCGTTAATTAGAGCTACATAACATATAAGGATTGTCCTCATATCATGCATATTAATTAATGACAACGCGTCTTCTTCTTCTTTTTCTTCAAAGGAAAAATGTTCAAAAATTCCAAGTAGTATTCCTTCAAATTAGCCCAAAAATTAGCATAAAAAATAAACTCCATCAGTGCTAAAACAATCACTGGAAAGATAGCAGCAGCGTAGAGAGCGGCAGTCCATTTCTTCTCCAAACGAATAATGAGCAGAAGTGAAGCAGAGAAAGTAATCATGCTTGTTAATACAGAGAAGAAGAGCAGAGTGAAGCCAATCGTCAGCTTGCCCGAAAGGTCGCTAAGGAAATCAGATGAGGCAACGTCCATTACAGTAAGAGAAGGACTGCCGCTCTCTACGTGAGGATAGAGAGAAACATCGCAACGGATGACAAAGAGAAGGACAACGAGGCAACGTCCATTACAGTAAAAGCGTAAAAGAGTGGTGAATCAAGGAAATTGGGGAACACCTTATCATTGGTACCTCCAGGCACTGTGTAGGCAGCTGCAAAGACGACGGTGGCGATGAGGATTGCCAGTGTGGAGCATGACTGAGAGGTTTCTTTGATCCATTCTTGGGCTTTCCTTAGTTGATCTTCATGTGTTTGTTCGAAGAGGTCACTTGCATTCATATTCTTGATTTTGTCACGGTGCATGGCATAATGGGGAGGCATTTTATCTTTTACGCGCTGCGCGCACACACACACACACATACATGTCTGGTGCAAGGAGTCAATCAGAAAATATAATATTAGAGAATGCTTTTCGTTTTGTTATATAAATACAATAAATAAATAAATTTAATCTGCTTAGGGGACAGAATAAAATATTATCAAAGGGCTCACCGTGAACCATTGTAACTCCTCCTGAAATTGGAGAACAGGACCGGGGCGGGTTCCTTGTTCATAATGTTTCATGTCTGCAACATGCTGCAATATTGTATAGCCTTTATTGTCAATTCTTGCAGCCCATTTGGGCACATACAGTTGCATTTTCTCAGTGATGAGATTAAAGATATTATGTTGACGACGCCTTATAGTCACACGTAATATAGTCTGCCCTTTTTCATTCACCTTAGATAATATTGCTTGAGGGTTTTGTTGGAGTATCTCCTCCAAAATCTCTGTTATCCCGTTGCTAGCTGCAAAGAGTATTGTCCTACTCTCTGTTGTGGCGTTTTTATGATCATCATCAACTGCTTTTTTAGTACAATCTTTTATCCCCAGCACATCGACCAATTCTTCAGCTGAAAAATCAACAAGTTTTTTTACCTTGATGTCATCTCCTTTGCCAACTCTCAAGGAAATTGTTGAAATATTGGTAATTTTGGAAATTTCTCGTTTCGGAGTTTGGGGAATAAAGGAAGGATTGGATCTATCCCTATCTTTTTCAACCAGCATCTTGACAAGTGCAACCGCATTTTCATGCATTTTCTTTTTCGTCCAGATTTTCTTAATCCCCGGACATCCTGGTCATGCATGGATCAATATCTTATTAATTTATTAATAAAATTAATTACACGCGCAAACGGCGAAACCATTCATCAAATGAATTGAAGTTGTGTGACATTTCCCCTGTACTTCTAATGTGTTTCATATATTTAGAAGTAATTAATGAAATTATTATTGATGGCACCTTCAATCGCTTGCCTCCAAATACCACTGTACATCTTCCGAACTGAAATTCCTGCATTTTGATTAACCTGGTCAGGCACAATTTTACAACTACATTTATATATTTATGATATGAAAAATTAATGCTACGACTTCGAAAAGGAAACCGCTGGGACTCAAGTTAAAAGTGTGGGGGGTTTAAATATAGGGAGTATGTGGATGCCATTTTGTTGAGATGCTAAATTTTTTTGTCTGCAGTTCGTAGATAACGTCCGTATCAAAAGAATATGTATGAGTCCGTAGAAACTAAAGCAAAAGGGAACTTCGTCTTTCCCGCAAATATTTGAGGTATTAAGGCTTCGTTTGGCTCTAAACCACAGTGAATCTAGAATGAAAATTTTAGTAATTAATAGAAAATTTATGGGGGTTTTGTAAAATTAAAAACCACTGATGTCTAAGTGAAAATTGGAGTATATTAATCAATAAATAATTGTGAAAAATAACCAACTTAAAAGCCAAACTGAGAAAGTGTTTAGAGCTCATCAGTTGTCAAAAAGCTAGCCAAAACAAATACAGTTGTACGATCGAGAGTCATATGTGTAGGTGGGTTATGGCTTGTAACCTAAGACTCCGTTTGGTATAACTTTTTAAATAAAGTTTATTTAAGTAGAACTTTTGTTAGTAGAATTTTTACGAGTAGGGTTTCTGTCCAAAAGATTTTTATTTGTTTAGTTATCAACAAGAGCTTTTATAAAATATTTTAAAATTATTTTAATAGGCAGGTTCTTTTAAAAATTATCTTATAGAAAGAATAAAATAAATTTATCAAATAGGTGACATTTTAACATTTAAAAAAGAAGCTTTTTAAACTCTACTTTCAAAGTAAAAAATTTAAGATTTTATTAGTAGAAGCAAAATAATTTATTTAATTTTTAAAAATTCTACTGAAAAAAAGTAAAAACCAAACAACAATAATAACTTTCACAAGAGCCTGTGAGATTAAAAAAACACTTATGACTATTTTGATAAGTCATACTATACATGCACTAAAGCATAGTGCTGTTTGTTCGGGTGTTGATTTTGAGTTTATAGAGCTGTAATGGAGCCACTCTATATTATGATTACGAAGAAATTAAAGCTACTCTTTCAGCATTGCCTCCGCTCTTCTTTGCATGGCCGATGCGATTGTCTATCGTATCAGTCTCCAAATCTTCTTTATAATGGTAGTCTTCATCCAGATACATTGGAAGACCTGCAATTAGAGCTGTAATTAATTTAACTATATATATTTTAAGTTCTAATTATGTCGCAAAGCATTTTTTTTTTTTAAATGAATGTCACATCATTTGTATAGTTATTTAAGATAAAAAATTTAGGATATGTAGCATTATTGGTATATATAATCTCCTAATTAATTTGCTTATTGTTCCCATTGTAACGGTATGCACCCACGTCAAACTTGACTATATATTCCCTTAGAGAATAAATTATATCTATGTGCGTATAATTAGTACATTAAAAATACAAAAGAAACTGAAGGCTGATAAAGCATTAACAGAAATAACAGCATCTCAATCAGGGTCATTGTGTTAATTGATTTTCAATTAACTCGATAGTTTTAGTCGGATGCACCATTGTTTGCGTATATTTTCCATGGGAACGCAGATATTATGACCAAATAATGACAAAAACTACATTAAAGGTATGTTTGTAATTGACGTGATGTAGTTTTTAAATAATAATTATAAAACAAAAACTAATAATATATAGTAAATATAATTTTTAAATAATAATTTTAACAAAATTATTAAAAACATAATAAATTTTACATCATACAAATGAAAAATTATATTAACATAAATAACATAGTTTAAAAGTTACATCAATTAGTGTTTATCAAACACTTTAGTGCTGTACATTAAAAAGTACAGCTGTTCAATCTTAATTTGAAACGTACCTATATCCCCTAAATCCAGTCAAATTTAAGTAGTTAATTGCCAATACTGTAACCACGACAGAATGTATATGCACTTTATTTATCGGCGTTTAGTCTCTTTTATCGTTTTTTTTCCTAGTAATTAGTTTATATATCCACGTACTATAATAGAATAGAATTTTCTTCATGAGATTCGCACTCTCGAAAGCAGTTGGCATTATAGCTAGTAGTTCAAGGCATGTCATGCCGTTAAAAGGTTTTCTCGCTCGGACGCTACACGGTCGTATGTGTAAGGAGATTTATGGGTGAAACAGAAACACAGCTAAATGAGATTGGAAGAAAAATAAAGAGCAAGCACAAATCTGAACACTAGAAATTAAGTGGTTCAGCTTATAGCCTATATACACGGGCAAAGACAGATGGAAATAATTTTATTATACCGGAAAAATAATAAATTCTATCTAATAATAGAGGAGAATAATTATACTCTCTCTATAACTAGGAGAAAACTATTCTCACTTCCCAATACCCCAATTACACCCAATAACTCTCAAAATTCTCTTTAATACAAGAAGAAATGAATTTTTTGGGATGATGGAAATGAGGGAATGGGCACTCAATTTATAGCTGCATTTTGGTTACTATGCATTATTATTTTTATTATTTTATTATATTTTTTTTCTTTCTTCTTTTTTTCATTCAACACGGCACAAAGTGCTGTGTTGAATGGGGCACCGCCCTTCTGGATGGGCGGTGCCCACCTCCTTGACATTCTCCCACTTGGAGATTTGATTGAGAACCAATCAATCTTCACACTATTCTTTCTGCTTTACAATTGACATGTTGCTTACGTTTCTACTAAGCCACACGAGGATCTACTCCATATAAACTTGTCAGTAATGATTGGCTTAGTCATAACATCTGCTAGGTTCTCCTTGGTATGGATTTTCTGTAAATCTACACTTCCATCTTCCACTACTTCTCGAGCGAGTGATCATTGTACCCTATATGTTTTGTCTCGGAATGAAAGGTTGGATTCTTTGCAATATGCAAAGCACTCGATCGTCACAAAACACGTGAATTTTCTCTTGTTTGTGCCCGAGCTCTTTAAGTAGCTTTTGTATCTAAATAGCTTCCTTGCATGCTTGTGTAGTTGCCATGTATTACGCCTCCGTCGTAGATAAAGCCACAGCGATCTGCAATTTTGAAACCCGACTATGACTCCTCCCGCAAGTGTAAACACATAGCCGATGAGTGGATTTTCTTTTATCAAGGTCACTGCGAAATCCGAATCCACGTAGCCTTTGACAGTAAATTCTGATCCTCCATAATATAATGTAACATCTGAGGTTCCTCTGATGTATCTTAGAATCCTCTTCACCGTTTGCCAATGTTCTCCACCAGGATTCGCCATGTATCGACTAACTGCTCTCACTGCTTGTGCAATGTCTGGTCTTGTACAGATCATAGCGAACATCAAACTTCCCACTGCTGATGCATATGGTATTCGAGACATCTCCTTCCTCTCTGCTTCATTGCTAGGACACATACTTGAGGATAACTTGAAATTAATAGGAAGTGGGGTAGAAATTGGCTTACAATCCTGCATGTGGAAGCGTCGCAAGATTTTCTTCAAGTAATTCTCCTGTGAAAGCCAAATCTTCCTGTTATTTCTGTCTCGGTGAATTTGCATCCCTAGAATCTTGTTTGCTGGTCCCAAGTCCTTCATTTCAAACTCCACAGCCAAGCTGTGCCTTTAATTCTTGGACTTGATCTTTGTTGGGGCTGCGACCAACATGTCGATCCACATACTGACAACGAAATGATAAAATCATTATCCTCGAATCTCTTGTAATAAGCACAATGGTGCGAGCCGAGTCTATTGTATCCAAGGCTCATGATGAAGGAATCAAATCTCTTATACCAACACCTCGGCGCTGTTTGAGACCAGTATAGAGATTTGTTTAATCTACAAACCAAGTTCTCCTTGCTGTTTCAATGAAAACCTTCTAGTTGGAGCATATAAATTTCTTCTTCAAGTTCTCCACGAAGAAATGCAGTTTTCACATCTAATTGTTCTAGATGTAAGTCGAATGTAGCACACATTGCCAAGACTACTCTGACTGTCGTGAGTCTAACTACTAGAGAAAAGATCTCATTGAAATCAATATCTTATTTCCGTGCATATCCCTTTACCACAAATCTTGCACGATACCGCTCCACTTGATTATTGCCATCACATTTGATCTTGTAGACCCATTTGTTTCCAATGGCTTTTCTTCCATGTGGCAATGGCACAAGTTTCCATGTCTTGTTTTTGTGTAGAGCTTGATTTCTTCCTGCATTCTTTGCCATCCACAAAGTAACATCCGAAATTGTTTAAAGTTTTATGGAAAGTTGATGGCTCTCCATCCTCTGTTAAAGACAATATGCAACATTGATCTACGTAACATACTACGAGTGCCAAGTTGGTGGTCGTCTCTCTCGAGTTGACCGACGAACTTCTGGAGCCTCAGACTCGACTGGTTCTTGTTCCTCGTGCTCGGAGATGCTTCATAAGACTACGAATCTTCCGACTATTTTCTACATATCTACGGTGTAGTCTCCGACTTTTCTTTCACGATCATTATCATCCACATCTTTCTTTTTCGATTGATCTTCTACAAAGACAACATCTCTGCTGATGACAATCTTGTGGGCGTTGGGATCCCACGAGCGATACCCCTGACACCATCGAGCATACCCCAAAAGATACACCTCCTAGATTTTGGATCTAGCTTTGTTCTTTCTTGCGCATTATACATTACATATCTGAGGACTTCCAAATGCATGTAAATGAGAGTAATCAATCGGCTTACTGTCCACATCTCCATCGGCGTCTTCAACTCAATGGTCGTTGATGGAGACCGATTTATCACATAACGGCGGTTTTGGTCGCTTCGACCCAAAAGAGTTAGGTAGACCGGCGGTCTTCAACATAGCTCTTATCCTCTCTGTAAGAGTTCTGTTCATCCGCTCCGCCACTCAATTTTGTTGAGGAGTGTATGCTGTTATAATCGCCTCCGAATACCTTCTTGCTACGATGATGCAAGAAATGCACCATCTGTATACTCTCCGCCATTATCCGTTCTCAAGCACTTGATCTTTTCCCGATTCAAGTTCAACCCGCGCTTTGAATTCCTTGAATCACTGGAAACACATCCGACTTTTCTTGATTGGATACACCCAACATCTCACGGAGTAATCATCGATAAAAGTAATGAAGTACTTGCACCTCCTTGGGATAAATCCGGTGATTCCCAAATATCAGAATGAACTAAGTCGAGAATGCATTTACTTCTAGCATGAGATCTGCTAAATTTCAATCTATGCTGCTTACTTATAACACAATGCTCACAAAAAGGTAGACTAATTTGAGTCCCGGAAGCAGCTGTCGCTGAGAGAGAATCTTTAAACCTTGTTCTGACATGTGGCCAAGTCTGAGATGCCACATCATCGTTGACTCTTTTCCATTTGACGCGACACACACATTAGCTTCCTGTAGTGTTTCTCGTTAAAGCATGAATAGATTCGCACTAATCTTTTCTGCCTTCATTAATACAAGCGCTCATTTGACAATTTTTATCATCCCATTTTCAATATGGACTTTGCACCCAAGACTATCTATTTGTCCTAAAGACAATAGATTTTTCTTCGAACCTTTGACATATCGTACTTCTCGAATTGTGCGAGCTGTACCATCATACATTTTATTTTGGCGATGCCAATACCAGCAATCTCAAGGCATGGTCATCGCCCATGTACACGGATCCTCCCGAGATTGGTTCGTATGTGTGGAACCATTCTCTCAGGAGGTCATACGCCATGTTGCTCCACGAGTCTAT
Organism: Murraya koenigii; assembly: GCA_025617385.1. Lineage (NCBI taxonomy): Eukaryota > Viridiplantae > Streptophyta > Magnoliopsida > Sapindales > Rutaceae > Murraya > Murraya koenigii. Next base: position 21,776,674 of record CM046817.1, read on the forward strand.
AAGCCGGACGTCGGCTAACCGCTACGCCCTCTGTAACATTGCTGCCTCATTATAAAGAATTCGCCATCATCCAAGTACTAGCCACACAACCACGAGCATTTGATGACTCAGGTGCTTTATTCTCTTTACTCTTCTGATTGCTCCAACACTCTTTCTTCACATGCCCTTTCTTGCCACAATTGTAGCATTTCACATTCTTCTTACTTCTGTATTTTGATCTACCATGATTGTAACTCCCACTGGGGCCACGTTCTGTTGATCTCCCTCTTGTCACCAATAGTGCTTCTGCTTGCTGCGAACTTGCATGTCTATCTTCCTTGGTCTTGCGCCTGCTTTCCTCGTTTAAGATGGAGGCTGCAACATCATCGAAAACTAGATCGTCCAGTCGGGTTGTTGATCGTCAGATTGATGATGAGTTGATCATACTGAATCGGTAGACTTTGAAGTAGAAGCTCACGACGTTCATTTTCCTCTATTTTGTGACCCAGCGTTGTGAGTTGCGAAAATAGATTCTTCAAGGTGTTGATATGGTCGATTCTTGATGTAGATTCACGCCATGCGAAGAGTATAGAGTCTCCTCTTTAAAAGATCTTATTGTGCAGTGACTTAGCCTCGTACTAACTTTGTGAGAGTATCCCATATTTCCTTGATTGTCTTTTTCTCGCCACATTTGGATAACACCTCATCCGCAAGTGCTAAGTGTAGATCAACAATTGCATTACGTCTATTTCGTTCCACTTAGCATCATCGGTTACTTCATGGGTCTTTCTCCAATTCTTGCTAAGCAATTGTTTTCCTCGTGATAGCCTTCATCTTCATTTTCCACGACGAGAAATTGTTCCCATTGAACTTCTCAATCTCAGTATTTTGCGCCATTGCTTTCACCTCGAACTAACTTAGTTAGGATCGGCTCTCACTGTTCCACGTGAACAGTAATCCCGATTCCAAAAAATGCAACCTCGCTCTGATACCACTGTAAGGAGATTTATGGGTGAAAGCGAAACACGACTAAATAAGAGTGGAAGAAAAATAAAGAGCAAGTACAAATCGAACATCGGAAATTACGTGGTTCGACATAGCCTACATCCACGAGCAAAGCAGAAGGAAATAATTTTATTATCATTGGAAAAATAATAACTTCTCTCAATAATAGAGAAGAATAATTATACTCTCTATAACTAGGAGAAAACTATTCTCACTTCCAATACTCAATTACACCTGATAACTCTCAAATTCTCTCTGTACTGAAGAAATGAATTTTTGGGATGATGGAAATGAGGAATGGACGCTCAATTTATAACTCCATTTTAGTTACTATGCATTATTATTTTATTACATTTTTTCTTTCTTTTTTTTCATTCAACACGGTACTTTGAATGGGTCATCGCTCATCCGGATGGGCGGTGCCCACCTCCTTGACAGTATGCAAGGTTTGAGTCGTGTTTAAGTAACCAAATAGCAGTCTCTGTGCGTATTCAAGAAAATTAATTAATTAATTAATTAGTTAAAAAGATATTAATAAATTTTTTAACTCTTGATGTATGAATGAATGAATAGGAGATTTAAAATACAGAATGAATTAATGAGTGATTTAATTATTATATATTACCGAAGCGTTGGCCAAGGACAGCCATATGAAGAATCGTCTTATCATCATATCTATGGAAATGATGACCTAAGTCCCCAACTTGCTCATTCAAGATTTCCAACACCTTAGTTTTCCCAAGAGCAGCAGCCCTGTAAACTGGGGTTTCCCCAAACCGTTTTGAACCTGAAGTAGGTTTTTGTACGCATCATCATCGGCAGACTTTCTAGCTAAGTCAACCAAAACTCTGGCCACGTCAAGATTTTCGACGATGGCCGATCCGTGAAGACCAGTGTTTCCAAACGCATCTGTTTGCTTCAAGACTTCGAGTCTGGTCTCTGTCGTTAGCCTTCCGAGAAATTCCTGGATCAGCTGATTGTCTTCCATGGCTGCAGCAATGTGAATTGCGTAGTCTCCATTGGATGTCTTTTATCCTGTTATAAAACTAAATTTGACGGAATATTTGTTTGGATGCTGAGAAAATAGACTAGAATCTTCTGGATCTGACTTTCATTCTTCTTAACAAACGAATGATTACAACTTCAGTACTTGTACTAAGCTATTAATTACATACACGTGAAAAGAAAAGAAAAGCAATAATAACAAACTAAAACTGACTAATAACAGAATGCAGAGTATGTTTGCCAACTGCATTTTGCTTAGCTGGCCTTTAAACGTAACTAACATTGCTGACTAGACTTGAGTAACACGTGCTGAGTGTGCTCTTTCATTGTAAGCAACATGAGCTTCCTTTACATATCCCAACAAATCTTCATGACTTCGTTGAGCAAAGTAATCCAAGAACCCTCGATCGTCTCCCTTCAAGGCCATTCCAAAAGGATCTTCCATCGCCATCTCTCTCTCTCACACTCACTCACTCTTCTATAATTATTAATACGCAGAACAAGCTACACGTGTTCTTCGATATCTATATAATTACTCCCATCGCCATTACTTATATACGTGTAGAAGTTCTAAACGAAGTGGGCATAATCACTTTCTTATTTAACTAATAAAGCTCAAGTATTATAAGAATAAAATAAAGCTATAAAGTGACAGCGGAAACGATGATAATAGAACAAAGTTCTAAAAACAGAATTGATTATTGATGAACGGTTGTTTACATTGTATGGTTTTGTTCCCTTAAATTCATAAAAACGAGAAATTACCAAAAGGAGCAAAATTAAACATAAAATAAAAATATAATATATAATATAAAAAGAAAAAGAAAATGAATACAATTAAAAATCGAATTTTTTGTTGATTCAGAGGTCATTTAGTTCTGAAATAAAATTAGTTTTTCTTTCTATCAATTTCGAAACAACATACTGTATGCTTAAAATAAGACAAATTCTAGATATTAAAGGAAGAAAAATCTAATTTTCATAAATTTCATGAAAATTTTCAATCATTGAATCTTTAAGTTATTAAATCAATTTTTTAAAACTTTCTGCTTAATATGACAAGTTTGAATGACATCATTAAAAGATATTATCTAAAGTTACCTAAATAAAACTTACTAATTAGTATTACTATTCATCTTTATAACTTGTGATAATATAATAATACATTTTTCTTACTTTTTATCTTTCTATTTTTCTCAAATTAGCATTATCTATCTTCATAATTTTTTTGTGAGTATTTTTTATATGAAACATCATAATGTACGATAAAATTGATTAACATGTTCTAATCTAAAATATTAAAGGGTTGTATTCACTTGATCATAATTTATTTTATGATAAAATACTATCTCATTTATGTTCTTTGATATTTTATTAATTATTTAACATTTAAAATTTTTTTAAAGGCATATATATAAAAGTACTGATTTTCAGATTTTTTAAGTTGAAAAAATCAAATAACTCAGTAACTATTTCATAGATTCGGATAAAAAAAAAGTTATTCTGATTCAAGCATTTATATATGACTCATAATTTAGATAAACTTATGTTTATTCATATTTCGGACAAAAAAAAAAGAGTAAATGTTGCCTAACTAAATTTATGATTGTACAAGCATATTAGTATTAAAAAAATTCAGCATCTTTTTTGTTTGGGTAATATCGGACAGGCCCCTCGAGGCCCTTCCAGCTCGAGTAAAACATCCCGAGGACAGCCTAGCCCGAGCATCCCTTCTGGTCAAAGCTGGTCAAGGCCGAGGAATTCAGAGCTGCTCGAGCCACGAGCACACCATTCGCCTGCTCGAGGTCGCCCAGGGTCAAAGCTGGTCAAGGTCGAGAGCTAAGCACTCCTTGCTCGCTCGAGGTCGTCCCTCGGTCAAAGCCGGTCAAGGTCGAGGCCGAGTACATCTCTCCTCGCCGCGAGATCCACGAGCACACTGGGCAAGACCCGATCCGAGGCAACCCGACCCGCTTTTTCGTAATCTCGGCACACCTTTTAATGTCGACCGGGGTCCCACATGGTGTAGTGGTGATCATCATTGCTGGGTGGCCGACACGTGCCTCCAGGTGTCATAATTCCTAGCGCACTTGCCCGACATGGTGATCCGCCACGTGAATCGGGTTAAGGGACAGCTAGCTCATCCCTAGGGAATATTCCGCCAAACCCGGCTGTCTGAGGGACCCAGATACCACTAGCGTGGGAGTGGACAGCCTGGAAATGAGAAGAGCGGGAAAAATGGAGTATAAAAGGAAACGAAGGGGAACGTTACAAGGGTTGGCATTTCTAATTGACAGAGGGTTGGCAATTTTCATTCACAAAGGATCTGTAAGCTCAAACAGGTTCTTCCTATTCTAATCTCTCTCATTTGATTTTCTGAACACCATACTTATCCAAAAAGGGGGGGCGAAATAATACCCCTTTCATCTTTCCGGTCTCCCTCATTAAGGGAGATACCAAAAAGACAAACCCGATTACTGACTTGAGCGTCGGAGGGTTTTCGCTGGAACATGCCCGGCGACCCCTGACCCGGTTTCACGTGAGTCAGGTCCGGAGATCTCCGCTCAAGAAGGCAGTGGAGCAGGACGAAGGGGGTAATCCTGCTCGAGCTTATCGCGAGCTGAAGGATCGAGGCACTGTTTGAAGCCGCGAGCAGAAGGTTTAAACAGTCCTGCTCGAGCTGCTTGGAGACACTGTTCGAAGGTTCGAAGCACTGTTGAGGCACGCGGGAAAAACTGCATCAACATTTTTTATTTTTTTCCCAAATATAACATAATATGAAATAAACACATGCTTGATAGAACGCGAGTGTGAATTTGAATTTAAATCAAAAGGCCATTCCATGCGTATCTCCCATTCTTCCTTCGTTATCCTCATCTATCTCATCAATAAGTACCATCTCTGTCTTTCACATGTATAATTGATACACAGAACAAGCTGTACGTGTTATTTGATAACCTTAATTTTAATTGTCTTAAAATATATGAGGTAGATTTGATGCACATCCTGTTGGGATTATGTGCTCTTTAAAGCATATTGATTTTCTGATTAATAAAATATTTCAAATATTTATTCAGATATTTTGAATTGCATTAATATTTTGAGCAAAGTCCATTTAATCATATTATATGTATTTATGCGATCACCATGTGGATTCGCAGAAGACATAAATACAAGTTATCTTATGATTAAATAAGTTAAGTTCGCAGTTGATAAATAAAGTTGGGCACTTTATTTAGGTATAGACTGTAATAAATTCATTGAGTGATTTGTCTTAATCATGTATGAATTTATTGATGTAGTTATAAATACATTGAACTGGATCACATATGAGATTTAATTAACCTAGTAATAACTCGCTGACTTATTAAATCTCATAGGCATTGATTTATCGTAATCTTAATCTTGAGTTAGTTATGATTTCATGATTGTAGTTGTTATTTCATTTGAGTTACCAATGGGCATGACATACACATGTAGTCTAGATTACTCTGTGATCTTGGTCGGAGCAATTATAAGTATTGAAATTGTAGATTAACAATATAGAATTTGTACGACATATCTCTCGATGGGTTTTCAAGATTGATCATAGAAATTCTCCTGGCAGAGTGTCTCAACATAAATAAATATGTTGAAAATGATCATTAGAGAAAACCAAGAAGTATCAAGGAAAAGATGTAATTAAATTGATTGGACAATTGAGATATCAATTTAAATTAACGATGTGGTACAAAGGATTGTGCAAGAAAGAAATCAATGTGGCTCAGGCTAATTATATTCGAAGCATACAATTATGGAGGTCGGCCCAATCTTATAGTGGAGTAGAATTGAATTAAATAATTATATTTGTTTAATTACAAATTTAATTATTGTAGCCACTATTGTATGTTCCCAAATGATCCCCTAAGTTAGCTCATTTAATCGACAACACCATCACCGGACCCAAAAGCAAGAAAAACTCGCATATTAGATGAAAATTATAATTATAATATTTATTAAGGCCTAGTATGTTATATTAAAGTGTAAATGGGGCTTGTAATGTTTTACAAGCGTGGTCTCCTAGTTTGTTACACATTCCTTCCACGCTTAGGTAAGTGGAGAGATAGTTAAAAGAGGAATTCTATTTTAAATAGAAATCCTAATCCTAACATACT